>CAMOHE010046825.1:0-29830 GCA_946598075.1 Artocarpus hirsutus
CTTGATCTCTTAAAATGAAAAATTATCATCATGTGATATTGAAAAAAAATTATTGGTCCAAATAATACTATTAGTACAGTAATGTATTTGTTAATGGCATATGACCTCACACGTCAATCTTTGCTATTGTACTAGCAAGATATAGTTCTCATAGACATTAAAAAGATGTTAAACAAGTATTTCGTTTTCATTGTGAAACATTTGATATGGATATTAAAATTGATTGGATGTTGAATATTTTTCAATCCATATACAAGCATGATTACACACATGCTACTTGTTTACATATGATGGTAATACTATATCTTGGCAATCTATAAGGCAAACTATTGTTGTTGCATTTTTGAATCATGTTGAAATGTTGGCAATTAATGAGATAGTCATCTTATGTGCATTATATTGTTGAGATTTACATTCTAATATATCCAAGCAACATGTGACCTTTTATTTAGCAAAGAAAGTCCGACAGCTTTATACGGGGAGAACGCAACGTTTATCGCCCAAGTTAAGGAGACATAATAAAACAAGTTTCCTAATAGTTCTTTTTGATGCACGAGCTCCTAAAGGACGACATTCATCGAATTTGTTCAAGTGGCAACTTGAAAAATGTATATAAAGATACTTCCTTCAACTACATTTGAGAAATTAATACGCAAAATTAGAATGTATCGTCTCAAAGATCTTTGCATATGATTTTGTTGAACAAGACATGTTGACATAAGGGGGAGGTTATTGGCTACTGTACTCTTTTTTCCTTTGTATAGGTTTTGTTCCATCGGGTTTTCGTAGCAAGGTTTTTAACGAGACAGTTTTAAGCTAAATCTTGAGATAATAATGCACTCTTTTTCCCTTCACTAGGATTTTTTCCCATAGGGTTTTTCCTGGTAAGGTTTTTAACGAGGCATATATTCTTAAGTGGTGAACATCTAAGGGGGAGTGTTATGAATAAATTAATTTAATGGTGTGGATGTTCATATTCTTAACACCCTCATGAATTGCATTATTTTCACCTTAATGACCATTAGTATTGGTATTTTATAACCTTCATAACCTCCTAATTAACACTCTATTTATATTATTTTATTGTTGTAACTCTTGCCCTTTGGTCTCTCCAACTTTATGATTTTTGGTCTATATATATGGCCTTTGAGAGCCTATATTTATATATGAGATGTGATGATAAAATAACAAAAAATTGTTTCTCTCTATTTCTCTTGTGTCTCTCTATTTTATGATTAACAATTTGGTTCTTTGCATTTGTTTTATAACACGAACTTGATTAAATACGTACTCATATATATGTACTTCCCTGAGACGTCACTTTTTTTTCCTCTTAATTTATATTAGCCTTTCAAAACTCACTATCGTTTAAGTTTTTTTTTTTTTTTTTTTTTTTTTTTTTTTTTTTTTTTTTTTAAAGGTTGCTTTTGTTGTGTCCACAGCAAACAAAAAAAAAAAAGGTTGCTTTTGATTCCTAAACCGACAAGTAAAAATACAACAATGGGCTAGGGCCCGTGGACCGGCTGGGGCTCGTCCTGCTATAGTGATGGGCAGGGCCGGCACAGCTTGACATTGTTTACAGCCCGGCTTGACCCATAAATATTAGTGGGCTAGGCTGGGCCAGGCCAATATATGTATGCCCATGGGCCGGCCCAGCCCATGAAAAATCGTGGGCCGGGTTAGGCCGGCCCGGCCTGTCTAGACCCATAATGGATCGGCCCATGATGAACAATATTTTTTTTATGTTTTTTTATTTTTTTAGTAATTTTGTAAACATCTTATGTATAATTATCTCGATTGTACTCTTTTTTCCTTACCAAGGTTTTGTTCCATTGGATTTTCCTTGAAAAGGTTTTTAATGAGGCAATCGTAAATAAAATATCCCTTTTTATGTTTCTCTTAACTATTCAAACTTTTATATTTGTTAACTTGTTTAAAAATTTAAAAATTAAAAATTAAAAATTACATGCTTAGATGGGCTAACACATTTAAACTAATGATGAGTCAAGATAGGTCGGCCCATTTAAAGCCATAACATGGCCTGAAATGGCCCATGTAAAATTGGCCTGTGGATCGGGTTGGGTCAAGGTAATTTTAATATGGACCGGCCCGGCCCGGCCCACAAAATTGGTAGGCCGGCCCGGCTTAGCCTGCAGCCTATGCGGGCCTAAGTAGAACGGGCCGAGCCGGCCCATTCTTGCATCACTACCGACAAGTAGATAACATGAAATTTTCCAACGTTAAATTGGAGAAAGACAGACTTGTGGTCCAAAGTTCTCTCTCTGCCGTTTCAAATAAAATAACATGTCGTTTGTGTTTTTGTAATTTGATGTCAATTGAAGAAATACCTGCCATTCAAAATATTATATATATATATATATATATATATATATATATTTCCCTAAAAAATACAAGACGTTATTCTTCTAAAATCTTTTATATTAAGTCGGAGAAACGACGACCCATGAGATGAATACATATTTATTAAGAACGTTTCACCTATTTTATGAAAAGCGACATGCTGCCATTCATCCTTGTTTATAAATTATTACTCTCGCTTCCTCGCAATATTTTCCCCAGAATACATGAAAACGACAGTGTTTTCTTTTTCATTTTCTTTTCAAGTTTTTCACATAATAACATAAAAACGACATGTCGTTTATATGCTCATCAATCAGTTCATTCTTTTCACGTGGCTTGTCTATACTATTGCTATTTTTCGCGCCCTTCTGAGAATCAGAATCATCCGAAATCGCCATTGCAATTCTTCTCTCCGGTGAGAAAATGGCGTCGAAACCAATTCGATGTTCTTCTGGAGGTAGGACCTGCCGGAGAACCAATAGGAGAAATCGCACTGCAGTTGCCGACATCGTCGTACTCTGGTGAGCTCCTATACCTCTTTACTTCATCAGAAGAAAATCGTCCTTTCTGATCTCCTTTCTTTCTCCAAAATTTGATTGTTTGTTGCTTTGTTGCTTAATCAGAAGATCTCATTCATTTTAGGATTTCGTCTGTTTCTGGACAATTAGTATTATTGGATTATCGGCATAAACTTCCCATTTGATCGTTTTGAGCAGTCTGATTTTAGATCAAAAACCCTTGCTTACTCTTTCTTTCCAGAGGAAGAAAAGAGAGAGAGAAAGAGAGCATTATGTTCCCTTTGACTTGACCTAGGGTTTCAAATTGCTTGCGTGTTGTGTCTTTTGAAGAGAAGAAATAAAAACCACCTTTTCATAGAGAAAGAGAGAAAAAATACGCCTTTCAACTCTGGAAATGAAAAACACAAGAGAGAAACTAGTTTCATTTTGTCAATACAATGGCTTCTACCTCCTCAATTGATTTCAGATTTATCAGCATCAATTTCAAAACCACTCTTGAGTAAAATATGCTAGAAAGTGATTTCTTACTTATTTTGTAGGTGGGCAGTTAATCTAAAGGATCTCACGCTTATTGTCAGTAGCATATGTGATCTAAAGATTTTTTCTTTTTTTTTTTGTCAATAATCTAAAGAATGTTCTTAAAACTTTTATCAAAGAATAACTTGATTTGTTGTCTTTGGTGGGTTTCTGAGGAAGAAACTTACAGTTATCCTAGATGAGCGTTTTCTTCTGGTTCATGTTCCTAAAAATGTCACCAAAATAGATTGTGGCCTAACACGGTGTAGCAATGGATGATGTTGTATGTTCTCAGTTTCTTTCTCTCTCTCTCTTTTTCTGCTTTTCGATTCGGTGATTTTGTTTGATTGAGGAACCAATACCATTGTAATAGTTACTGAACCAAAAGGTTCTCTTCTCTCTAGTTTATTTATTTTTTCCTTTGTGTTTGCTTTTGAGAAGTAAAATTTTGACACATCATCACTATATTAATAAAAACTGGCATGACAAATTGTGGCTATGGGTAATATTGCATATTCTTTCTCTCTCTCTCTCTCCCTCTCGCCTCTTTTTCGATTCAGTTATTTGTTTAATTATTGAACCAATGGATTATGTTCTCTCCACTTTATTTTTTCTCACTGTGTGAGCTTCGAGAAGTAAAATTTTGACACATCATCGCTATGTCAGAAAAATAGAGAGTGGTGTGATAAGTTGTAGCTATGGTTGATGTTCCATTCTCTCTCCTTCTCTCTTTACTGCTTTTTCGACTCAGTAACTTTGTTTAATTATTAAACCAAAACTTTTAGTACCAGCTAAAAGATTCTTTTCTCTCCAGCTTATTTATTTTCTTTATGTGTGTTTCGAGAAGTACAATTTCAACACATGGTTACTATGTCAGCAAAATGCACCATGGCGTGGCACGCTATAGCTATTGATGACGTTGCTTGTTCTCTCTCTCTCCCGCCTTTTTTTTTTCCTGCTTTCCGATTTAATGATTTCGTTTAGTTACTAAAAGAGTGTTTGGAAGGTGGTGAAAATTATTGATGAGAACTATTTTTTATTGTAACATGTAAAAATTTTTACATTGTAGTAATTTTTTTTATTATTACTGTAGCATGTGAGAGTTTTATACTATTCATAACTGAGTTTGTGGTGGAAACCACAGTTCCTACTATTTTACCAAACACTGGGTAAAACAAAACGATTAGTACAGCCTATTATTATTATTATTATTATTATTTTATGATTCTCTCTAGTTTATTTATTTATTTTTTCCTTGGTGTGTGTTTCGAAGAGTAAAATTTTGATACAACATCGCTATGTCAGGAACATAGACTATAGGTAGAAGTGGTAATAATAGTGTTCGTGTTGATATGTTTACAATACAACACGTTTAACCTAAACACAAACACAGTACTATTAATAAACGTGTCAGAAATATAAACACGAACACGGCACGTCTATGACATGCGTAACACGGTACGACACGATTAACATGATTATTAAACGTGTCGTGACAGGTTGACCCGATAACAACACACATATAATACATTTATGACCCAATTAACTAAAAATTTAAAAAAAAATTAAAAAAATTAAAAAATTTTAAATTTTCTTTTAAAAAAAACCAATAAAGAAAATTAACAAAAACACAATATCTAATTAATACTAACCTACTATAAATATTTCAAACATTTTCATTTTTAAGTTTAAATGTGTTGTAAATTGGCAGGTCTGTCATGCCGTGTCAACACGTTTACGGTCCGTTTAATTAAACATGTTAAGGCGTGTTTAGCGTGTTAGCACGAATCCAATCCGTTTATTTTCGTGTTATTCGTGCCAACCCATTTATGGCACAATTAATAAACGTGCGGTCTAAACCTGTTTATCCAGTGTCGTTTTTTATCGTGTCATCGTGCGTGTCCGATATTACCGACTCTAACTATGGGATGATATGGTGTAGCCATTGGTGATGTTGCATAGTCTCTCTCTTTGCTCTTTGATTCAATAACTTTGTTTAATTACTAAACAAAAGCCATAAAGGCAACACTATATGGCCCGAGCGGCTCATAGCTCGGGCCTCTCACAAGCTCAAACTCATTGGTAGGACCCGGGCCTGTGAGAGGCTCGAGCTATGACTCGTTCGGGCCAAAAAGAGTTTTTCAGGCCATAAATATAAGGTACTGAACTAAAAGACTATTCTTTTCGGTTTTTTTTTTTTTTTTTTTTCTTCTAAGTGTGCTTCAAGAAGCAAAATTTCGACACATCATCACAATGTCAGAAAAATAGACCGTGGCATCACACGGCATACGTAGCTTTGGGAATATTGCGTGTTCTGTCTTTTTGCTTTTCGATTCAGTGATTTTATTTAATTATTGAACAAAGCCATTAGTACTAGTTAATGACTGAAAAGATTCTTTTCTTTAGTTTATTTCTTTTTCCTGAGCAAGCTTCGAGAAGTAAAATTTCAACGCATCATCACTCCGCAAGAAAAATAGATTGTGGCATGATATGGTGTAGCTATGGGTGATGTTACATGTAGGGGCGTTCTTCGATTCAGTTATATCGGTTTTGGTCGATTCGATTATCAAATCTCAACTTTTGGTTTTTAAAATTTAAAAACCAAAACCGCACCGTATAACAAGAGTATTTGGTCGGTCAACTGACCGTTTATGGTCGGTTTTTGTCGGTTCAGTTCGGTTCGGTTTTTGAGAATGATATATGTATATATATTATATTTATTTGAGTTTTTTAAATTGTTTTCAATTTTTATGAGACCAACAAACTTTACTTTAAAATATAAAAAAGAAACACCTAATAACTTTTTGAGAAAAACATAAACAAATTAAGGATAATGAGTCATATAAACCAAATTTTCAAACCAAAGCGTTATAATGATTCTCTTAACCGAACCGAACCGAACCGAAATTTTCAAACCGAACCGAACTGAAATCTTCAAACCGAAACCAAACCGTCCAATAGTGGATGGTTCGGTTAACCGAACCGAACTTGTTCGGTTTACATGAAACTGATTTTTTCAGTCTTTTGTCGAACGGTTATTCGGACGATTTTGGTCGTTTCGGTTCTTCTGTTTTTTTATACAGTCCTAGTTACATGTTCTCGCTCTCCCTCTTCTTTTTTTTTCCGCTTTTCGATACATTTTTTTTAATTATAAAACCAAAACCATTACTACAAGTTTATTATTATTTTTTAATAATTCTTTATGGTTTATTATTTTTTCCTGTGTGTGTGCTTTGGGAAGTAAATTTGAACACGTCATCCTTTGTCAGAAAAAAAGACAGTGGCATGATACGATGTAGCTATAGATGAGATTAAATTTTCTTTCTCACTTCACTTTTTTTATGCTTTTTAATTCAATGATTTTGTTTAATTACCGAACCAAAAATATTCTACTAGTTACTGAACCAAAAAGATTATCTTCTATCTAGTTTATTTATTATTTTCCTATGTCTTCTTCGATAAGTAAAATTTTGACACATCAACACAATGTCACCAAAATAGATTGTGGCATGACACCGTGTAATGTTGCATGTTCTCACTCTCTCTGTTTTTTTTCTGCTTTTTGATCTAGTGATTTTGTTTAATTACTGAACCAAAACCATTGTATTAGTTACTGAAACAAAAAAAATTCTCTTTTTTCCAGTCTATTTATTCTTTCCTTTGAGTGTGCTTTGAGATGTAAAATTTCGAAACATCATCTCTATGTCAGAAAAATAGATAGTGGCATGACACGGTGTCTTTATGGGTGTTTTTGCATGTTCTTTCTCTCCCTCTGTCTTTCTTTTTTTTTTTTTTTTTTTTTTTTTGCTTTTCAATTTTGTGATTTGTTTAATTACTAAACCAAAACCATTAGCACTAGTTACAAAACCAAAAGATTCTGTTCTCTCCAGTTTATTTTTTTCCCTCTATGTGAGTTTCCAGAAGTAAAATTCTAACACTTCGTCACTATTAAGGGTGAATAAAAAATTTGACAGTATAACGAATTCGATTTAACCTACCCAATAAAATCCTAAATAATCCGAATTCGAGGAATTCAAATAAGAATTTCTGTTAACCCACCCAATCTAATATTTTATTGGGTGAGTTTAGGTTCAGTTTTTCAAAATCTGAGATAATCTGAACCCATTCAATGTAAAAAAAAATGTATAAAATATTTATTATATATATTTAATATTACAATTTTAATATAATCTTATACTTAAAAAAAACCTTTACTCTCTTAAAAAAAATAACATAGTTATAAAGACTTCTTCTCTTTCATTCATGACTTCTATTTTTTTTTTTTTTTTTAGTTTCTAATACACACCACATGATCCCTTAAAAAGAAGGAAAAAAAAGACTACTACTTTCCACTCTAGTATATATACCTGGCATTGCGTTTGCATTTCGTTCACAACCTTACCTATTTAACTCTATTTCTTCACTTCAAAGTTAAAAAAAAAAAAAAAAAAAAACCCTTTCTCTAGTTTCATTTGATCACTACTAATCTCCACATCCATACATCTCTTTCACCTAGTCTTTTTCTCGCTAGCATCGTCGAGCCCTAGTATTTGTTTCCTTAGTTTTTATTATATTTTATTTGTTAGGTATTGTCATGCCCTAAAGTATATGTAGTGATGTGGTGGATTAATTAAGTTAATTAAAGTAGGTTTTTAAATAAAAAAGTTAATTAAATGATTTGAGTTATTTAATATTTTTTTTGAAAAACGTGAAAGTTTAAAACATTTCATAACATTTATTATTATTTTAAAACAGTTACTTAGAAAGTAAAATGTTAAAGACAGTCAAACATAAACTGGGTCCCATTGGACCCATGTTAATGCACATACATGGCATCGACAATAAAATATTTGAATCACATCCAATATAAGAGATAAAAGTTCAAATAATACATGCCTTGATTTGAATAAAGCAATAACCTAGAACGGTATTCCTACGTCTCACTTGTTGGACAGTTGCCTCCCTGTTTGTCCTAAGCTGCAATCCGCCTAGGGGAAGGGTTTTGAAACAGATAAAGAAAATGTAAGCGGAAGGCTTAGTAGAACTAAAATTTAGAAAACATTAATTCGGATATAAAATTTTGCATTTCAAAAAGTATTTAGAAAATCAAATTTGACAAATAAATGAACAAACAATTCATTTAAATTGTTCTTACCAAAACGGTTCTTTGTTGATCTAGAAAGAATCTTATTGTCTCTTTCAGGCAAACCATATAAGTCACCACCATAGTAGCCTAGCTGGGTGTCGCACTCTACACAACCTGATTTCTAAATATGGCATCATGTTCTTATGTATATTTATTATTATTTAAATCCCATGTTGTCGAGTATTCTTAATTACATTTATTATTAATTCATTATGAACATTCATTCTTAGGCAAGTAATAAAAAATACCGAGAAATTCATTTTAAACATTCCTTCAAAATCAAATTGAAAAAAATCACTTTGTGGCCAAAGGCCCACTTTGAAAATATTTAAAACATTTTGTCATTTATTGAAAACATTTTGAAAGGATCTTTAAGGCCAAAACCATTTAAAAACTTGGCTACCAAGAAAAAGAGTAGAAGTCCTACATCGATATTCTACATCGTGACTCAACACTGCAATCCCGACCCGTTATACGTTAGTTCCATGGAACTACGAACGACCTAAGTATAAACTAAATTTATCAATATCTAGCTTATGTTATTCTACACTACTAAGCTATTTCATGGTGTCTTAGTGTGCCATTTCTATGCATAAAATCATATTATAAAGTTAAAATCTCAATTTGGGTTTAAAACAACAAAAAGGGAGAAAAACGATAAATTTTTGCAGGGCCCAGTCGGCCTGTTGGATTCCCTAGTCTGGCTTGTCGAACTATTCAGTTCGGCCTACCAGTAAATTGCGACCGGCTTGTCAAACTGTTTCCAAGTTCAGCCTACCGAAGGCATCAGTCCGGCTTGCCAGACTCATGAATCCATACTGTCGAACTGAAAAAATCTAAAAATTTTCATATTTGAGCTTCGGCCTCCTGAGCTTAAATCTTCCTTTCCAACTTGTTTTTTGAATTCCCAGGCATAGAAAACATTCATATATGATAGAAAAATATACTAAAACACTTTTAAAGACATTTAAACAAGATTTGGATAGAAATTTTTAAAGAAATATGAAAATAAAAAAATGGAGAAAAATAGAAAAAACATGATTTAGATCCATTTTTCATCAAACCAAACCTAGATTTTAGATGTTATGAGTTCTACTAACTTAGGTTTAAGATTTTCTAAATTTATAAAACTTGAATCATAACGTTTTAAAGAAATTTAGAAAACTTTGAGCAAAATTTAAAAATTTGAAAATAAAGAATTTACCTCGAATTGGAGCTTTAAAACGAGTTTGTGGAAGCTTAATCAAGTTCCTTGACCTCTAATCCAGCTAAGAATCAAAGCTTGGATTCAAATTTTTTTGAATCAAAGAGAGAGGAGGGAGAGAGGGAAAACGTAGAGGGGAAGAGGGAGAGAGAGCGTGAAAGAAGAGAGAGAGAGAACTGCGAGAAATGAGAAGAAAAGAGAGGAAAAGAGAAATAAATAGAGAGAGGGAAAGTAAAACTAGAGAGGAAAACCATATGCGTCCATAGTTTTACAAAAAGGACGTATTTAGCATTTGACAAATTGTTTTGTTTTAAAAATTCAAAATAGGAATTATAAATAATAAAAATAGTTAAAGTATTTTAAAATTTAAATTGATTGGAAAATCATCGCAAAATAATTAGATTAAAAATAAATTACAAATTTGGTACACTAATTCACCATTTCTCACACTAATCATACTTAATTAAGTTTTGGGGCATTACAGATATGACTTATATGTTTGAGTTTCGTTAGATATCTAATATGTGTTGAATTTTAGTTTTTCTCTTTATATGTTTTTTTATTTTAGTAAATTATTAGTTTAAATTTTTTTCTTTTTTATAATACTCAATTCGATTAACCCACCCAATCTATCTGAATTTTAATTAAGTGGTTTGTTTTTAGAGTTTGAGTTCATTAAATGGATTAGATTTAAAATCCACACATTTGAACTTTAATTTGGCAGGTTGAAACATCTTTAAAATCACACCCGATGTTCACTGCTAATCACCATGTCAGAAGAATATACTATGGCATGACAAGTTGTAGCTATGGGTGATGTTCCATTCTCTCTCTCTCTTCTACTTTTTGACTTAGTAATTCTGTTAATTACCAAAACCGTTAGTACTAGTTACTGAACCAAAAGATTGTCTTCTCTTCTCTCTCTCTCTATCTCTCTCTCTTTTCTGCTTCATGACTCCCTAATTATGTTTAATTACTAAACCAAAACCATTAGTACCCGTTCTTAAACCAAAAGATTCTTTTCCTTCCTATTTCTTTATTTTTTCTGTATGTGTATTTTGAGAAGCAAATTTCAACACATCGTTCGTATGTCAGTAAAATAGAATATGGCGTGACACGGTATAGCCATAGGTGATGCTGCATGTGCTCTTTCTCTTGCTTTTTTTCTGCGTTTCGATTCAGTGATTTTATTTAATTACTGAACCAAAAACCATTGTACTAATTACTGAAACAAAAGATTCTATTTACTCTATTTTTTTTATTTTTTTCCTTTGTGTGTGTTTGAGAAGTAAAATTTCAACACAACATCACTATGTCAGGAAAATAGACTGTAGCACGACACGGTGTAGCTATGGGTGATGTCGCATGCTCTCTTTCTCTAACTCTCTTTTTTTTGCTTTTCAATTTAGTAACTTTGTTTAATTACTGAACTACAAACGTAAGTACTAGCTATTGAACGAAAAGACTCTCCTCTCCAGTTTATTTGTTTTCCCTCTATGTGAGCTTCGAGAAGTAAAGTTTTGACACATCATCACAATGCCAGAAAAATAGAATCTGGCATGACACGGTATAGCCACGGGTGATGCATGTCCCATTCACTCTCTCTCTCTTCTACTTTTTGACTCCGTAATCTTGTTTAATTACTAAACCAAAACTATTAGTATTAGTTACCGAACCAAAAGATCCTTGTGTCTCCTGTTTATTTATTTTTTCCTTCGTGTGTGTTCCGAGAAATAGATTTCGACACAGCATCATTATGCTAGGATAATAGACCGTGGCATGCCACAGTGTAGCTATGAGTTAGGGGTGGCAAAACCGGTTGGCGGGTCGGGTTCGTGTCGGGTTGGAGTTAATTTTTACAAAAATAGGTCGACACTAACCCGACCTGTGACACGAACGGGTTGAGATTTCTCAACCCGAACCCGACTCGTGTCAACCCGTTTTCTTATGCACAGTGTCAAAAAATACGACCTGCGACCCGTTTTTGACCCGTAACCCGATTTTGACCCGTAACCCGGCTGTGACCCGCCTACATTAATATATATAATATTAAAAAAAATAAAATTAGAAGAGTTTTACATCACTTCAATAAGAAGATGAGTGATAAGAGAAACATGGTTTGATCTTTTAAGGGCTTATATTATATATATGAAATAATATTAATTTTTTAAAATTTAATTAATTAAATATGGGTCAGAAACGGGTCATTTTCGTGTCAGACGGGTTGACCCGAACCCAACCCGTTTTTTGACAGGCCAGTTTCGGGTCGATACTAAAATGACCCGTAGTCAAATTTTTCGACACTAACCCGCGAAAAATCATGTCGGATTCGTGTCGTGTCGTCGTGTCGCAACCCGTATTGCCGGCCATACTATGAGTGATGTTGCATGTTCTTCATCTCTCTCTCCCTTTTTTTTTTTTTTTGCTTTTCGATTAACTTTGTTTAATTACTAAACTACAACAATTAGTACTAGTTACTGAATCAAAAGATTCTTTCTCTAGTGCGCTTCGAGAAGCAAAATTTCGACACATCGTCACAATGTCAGAAAAATAGGCTATGGCATGACACGGTATGGTTATGGATGATATTGTTATAGCAAACATAAGTTTAGTACATTTTGTTTTAGAATATTTTAATCAAAAACTTAAAATTTTAACGAATTTTTTTAATACCTAAAGGTTTTTTTTGAAATAAAAAGAACACAACTATTTTTATTATATAATATAGTTAGTTGATCCAAAATTTTTAATCAAAAAAATATTTTAAAAACCTTTATAACTGCAACGAAATACCCCACCTTATTTCAAATAAATAATCTATACTAATAAGGTAATCACCTATGTTATCACTACAAAATTTTTTCCTTTTTTTAATGGTGACGATAAGAGATAATTGTGCTTCATAACCTAGAATACAACTATTCACAACACAGAAGAAAATAGATTGAAAGAAAAAAGGAATGATTCGAACGAAAAAAAAAGTCAAAACCTAATTCCAACGCAACAAAATTTCCTATATCTAGCTCCATCAAGGATGTTAAGAAACGAAGTTTGTAGCAATTATCACTCCATTTTGAATCAAATTATCGATTATACATATCCCAAAATTAAATAAAGAACCTTAAAACAAAGATTTCAAAACCCAAGTCCAACCGGAAGAAGTAAGATCTACCTTGACGAAGTAAGATTAGAGGTGGAGGAGAAGGACGAGACGGAGCCCCAATCGTATTTGGATCAAATTTGATACTCTCTAGGCTGCTCTGCAAGATTCTATGATGTCATCATTGCTAATTTCAGGCAACTTCCTTTGTTTCTCTGTCTATGTAATAAGTCTCAGAGGTAGTTAAGGAAGAAGACAACGATTGAGACTCTCAATTCAGAATCTGACAACAAAAGGAAAAGGAAAAGCAAAGAAAAAAAATGGGAAAAAAGCTTAGAAACAAAAACAGATAAGGAAGAAATCAGTTCTTTTGTCGGGTTGAGGTGTTTGGTTGCATTTATAAGGGTTTTGGAAATACCTTTTTATTATTTTTTTAATTAAAAATTTTAGGTCAACAAATTGTATTATATAATAAGAGTATTTGTGTTTTTTTTAACCATAAAAGACCTTTGGATATTAAAAAAAATTTATAAAAAGTTAAAATATCTATATAAAATATCTCAAACATAAGATATCAAACTCATATTTTTAATATGAAATTTTCCTCTTGTCTAATTACTAAACCAAAATTAGTAGCACTAGTTACTGAACCAATAGACTATCTTTTCTTCACTTTATTTATTTTTTTTCCTATATGTGTGTTTTATGAAGTAAAATTTCGATATATCATCGCTACGTTAGCAAGATAGACTGTGGCATGACATGGTGTAGCTATGGGTGATGTTGCATGTTCTGTCTGTCCTGTTGTTGTTGTTCTTCTTCTTTTTTTCTTGCTTTTCGATTCAGTAATTTGTTTAATTAATAAAAAAATGCCATTAATATTAGTTACTGAACCAAAAGATTGTCTTCTCTTCAATTTATTTATTTTTTCTTGTGTGTGTTTTGAGAAGTAAAATTCCGATACATCATCATAATGTCATAAAAATAGACTATGGCACGGCACGGCACGGTGTAGCTATGGGTGATATTGCATGTTGTCTCTCTCTCTTACTCACACTCTCCTTCTCTTTCTGCTTTCGATTTGGTGATTTTATTTAATTGCTGAACGAAAGCCATTAGTACTAGTTACTGAACCAAAAGATTTTCTTTTCTTGAGGTTATTTTTTTCCCTGTGTGTGTGCTTTTTAGCAGTAAAATTTTAACATATCATCACTATATTAGAAAAATCGACTGTGGTATGATACGGTGTAGCTATGAGTGATATTGCATGTTGTCTCTCACTCTCATTCTCCCTCTCTCTTTCTTTGCTTTTCAATTCAGTGATTTTATTTAAATATTAAACGAAAGCCATTAATACAAAAGATTGTCTTCTCTTCAGTTTATTTCTTTTTTCCTGTGTATATCGAGAAGTAAAATTTTAATACCCATCACTATGTCACAACAATTGAGTGGGGCATGACACGGTGTTGCTATGGGTGACGTTGCATGTTCTCTTCTCTTTTCCACTTTTTGAATCAGTAATTTTGTTTAATTACTGAACCAAAACCATTAGTACAAGTTTTTATTATTATTTTTTGCAATTCTCTCTGGTTTATTTATTTTTTCCCTTCGAGATGTTAAATTTCAACACAACATCACCATGCCAGAAAAACAGAATGTGGCAAAGTGGCATGACACGGTGTAGCTGTAGGTGATGTTGCATGTTCTCTCTCTTCTTTTTTGTTTTTTTCCCAATTCAGTGATTTTGTTTAATTACTAAACCAAAACCATTAGTACCAGTTACCGAACCAAAAGATTCTCTTCTCTTTAAGTTTATTTATTTTTTCCTCTGCGTGTGCTTCAAATACTAAAATTTCGACACATTATCACTATGTCAGAAAATAGACCGTGGCATGATAAGGTGTACCTATGGGTGATGTTGCATGTTCTCTCTCTTCTTATTTTTCTTCTTCATTTTTTTCCACTTTTTTTTTCCACTAAACCAAAACCAGTAGTCCTAATGAATGAACCAAAAGATTCTCTTCTCTCCAGTTTATTTTTCCTGTATGCATGTTTTGAGAAGTAAGATTTCCATATATCACCACTATACATAGCATGACAAGGTGTAGCTATGAGTGATAATGCATATTCTTCTTCTTCTTTTCTTGCTTTTTGATTCAGTAATGTTATTTAATTACTAAATCAAAACCATTAATGCTAGTTACTGAACCAAAAGATCTTATTCTCTCCAATTAATTTATTTTTTCCTGTATGTGTGTTTCGAGAAGTGAAATTTCGAGGCATCATCACTATGTTAGAAAAATAGACTGTGACATGACAAGGTGTAGTTATGAGTGATGTTGCATGACTATGCCAGAAAAGTAGATTGGGATATTTTGTTTGAATCATTCTATTATAATATTTTTTTTATAAAAATTTAAATTTTTATTTAACTTTTTTATTTAAATCTACTAACCAAATAAATTTTCTGAGTTTTATGTTTTGATATATATGATCTCGTAGTTTTGCATGCCCACTGAAGTTGTTCATCTATATATGTGTAGGATAAATTTGTGAGGATGGGAATCTGGCGAAAGGAATTTGCAAGAGAAGTGAGAAAACAATTATGGTTGGCAGGACCTCTGTTTTCGGTAGGACTGTTGCAGTACTCGTTACAGGTTATATCTGTGATGTTTGTGGGTCATCTTGGTGAGTTAGCTTTGTCTGGTGCATCCATGGCAACATCCTTTGCGTCAGTCACTGGTTTTAACTTGTTGGTGAGACTCAGATTTCCTGTTATTATTTACCCATCTGGACATATATACATACATACATATATAAATACATATATATATATATATATATGTGGCGCTTTGGATGTGTTTGTTTCGCTTGAATTCCACTTGCCTTCTCTTATCATTTGTGTATGTAGCTTTTAGAGGTGTTTCTGTTTGGATAAAATCTTATAAGTTGAAATCTTACTATGTAATTTTTTTTTTTTTTATTTCTAGTTATTTTATATTTATTTATTTTTTGTTAAGTAATTCATATTATTTTCGTATTAAGGAATCTCTTTATTTTAATTTGGGGGAACTTTCACATTACAGCAATTTTAATTTGTAAATATAGGATAGTTTATTATGTATAGTGCTCTTTATTAGTATATTATATTTCTTTGTTAGTAAACATGCTGTCGAATCATGTTGAATTTTGTGTGTTCTCTCCTCTCTTTTATTTTCTTCTTTAGTTTTGATTGTATAAATATAAGGTGATGAAGACAGTTCCATTATATTAGATGGGATTGGCTAGTGCATTGGATACTTTATGTGGTCAATCATTTGGAGCCAAACAATACCGCATGTTAGGTGTTCACACACAAACAGCTATCGTGGTTCTCTCAATCGTTAGTGTTTTCCTCACTATCATCTGGGCAAACACAAAACCAATTCTAGTTGCCTTGCACCAAGATCATGCAATATCCGAAGAAGCTGGACGATATGCACGCTTCATGATCCCGAGCATTTTCGCATATGGTCTTCTTCAATGCCTAGTAAAATTCCTACAGGCTCAGAATATTGTGTTTCCCATGGTGGTGTGCTCTGGAATTGTGGCTTTGTTTCACATCCTGCTGTGTTGGCTCTTGGTCTTCAAAGCTAGACTTGGAAGTAGAGGAGCCGCCCTCGCAAACTCGGTCTCGTACTGGATAAATGTGTTGTTGATATCCCTCTATGTCAAGTTTTCTTCTTCTTGTACCAAGACTTGGACCGGGTTTTCTAAGGAAGGTCTACACAAAATCAATTCTTTTCTCAAACTTTCTATTCCTTCGGCTCTCATGCTCTGGTAATGTGCACTTATGTTTAAGAAGTATTATATATATATATATATATACATGCTTATTCAAACAATCATTTTAATAGTTAGCGATCAAAATATATATGTTGTGAAACTTCTGATATTGCAGTTAATTATATACTATTTGCCAATGATGCAACAGCTTAAAGGTGTGGTCGTTTGAACTAGTGGTTCTGCTCTCTGGTCTTCTTCCAAATCCGAAATTAGAGACTTCTGTGCTTTCTATTTGGTGCGTAATTTGCAATACACAACCGTGTTATTTGAACTCGTGTTATTTTTCTTTCGTCCACCCTTAGGCTTTTTTTTTTTCCTATTCTCCTAGCCTGAACACATTTGGAGTGCTCTGGATGATCCCTTTTGGGCTCAGCGCTGCTGTCAGGTACATAGACCTCTTTAAAATGATCAACACAATGCCTTGTATATCTCCGTTTGACAGTGCACTTTTATTAAACTTTTAAGGTTGTTGCAATTTGTATTAATTGTCATATATATGTTGCTTTGTAAAGCACAAGAGTATCAAACGAACTCGGGGCTGGCCAGGCGCAAACTAGTCGTTTAGCAGCGCGCGTGGCGTTAATCTTAGTGACGGTTGAGGGACTCATAATAGGAGTGGTAGTGATAGAGTTGCGCAACACATGGGGCAAAGTCTACAGCAATGAGAAAGAAGTGGTCAGATATGTTGCATCAACCATGCCAATTGTTGCTGTTTCAAGTTTTCTTGATGGAATCCAAAGTGTGCTTTCAGGTTTTTTCTGCATCATTCACTACTTGTTGATCAGCTTAATTCTGTTGATATATAAAAGATGCCATGCCATGACATATACATATATGTATACATACATACATACATATATACATATATAGGTATATGAGTTTCATCAACTTCTTCACTTCCCGATAGTAAATTCCCATGACATTAATTTGAATATTTATTATTATCTTTTGATCACATAGACCACGTCCAATAATTTAGTACTACTGAAAATGTTGGATGAAATTCGTATTTAGAGAAAGAGAATATATAGAAGAACTTCGAATGTATATTCAAACAATAATTATAAAGGCTTCGTCACGACCTACAAAAGGGGCCACGGCTGTTGAAAAATAAAACAAAACAAAAAAAAAAACATTAAGGTGAAATCGACTCGTAAATAATAATACCAATGAAATTTATTGCCTCGCAAGTGCTAACAAGTCTACAAAATTATTCAATTATAAATTTTCTTTCCTAAAATAATAAATACAAATACTGAAAACTAATATTAGGACAATTCGTACAATACAATTAACATACAACATATACAAAATATAAAACCTTACTCAATTTATATCGTATGCATCTATGGCTAGCTATTATCACCTAAGAACTCCCAATTTAAATTTCTATCTTATTTGATCATGCACAACCAAGAGGAGAAAAATTTAAGACAACAGAAAATGAGCGAAAGGCTTAGTAGGATTTATTTTATCAAACTTGAACTTTAAATAATTAGAATTCAAATCCACAAGAAAACTCTAGATGTCGATTTATCATCTATCTATTTTTGAAATTCTTTTAATATATTACATTTATCAACATATCATATATCTCTTGCTTTTTATTCACCCACATTTGGAGTGCCCTGGCTAGGGTTATCTTCATAAGCCAATTTCCAAGACTATCCTTTCACACGTCTACTGCCTAAAGTTGCTTCTACTCTTTGACAGTGTTTTCAAACAATCAATGCTCATAATTTATTAGTCAGAGTCTAAATTTTGTTTGGCATCTTTTTTTTTTTTAAGGTCAAATTATGAATATTTACATATGTATACTTTTCTCAAATCAATCTACTAAGTAATCCATCTCCATAAGGCAATGGTATTTAAAAACATTTTCTTGGAACATTTGTTTTCGTGGCCAAAATAATTTAAATCATAGCTATCAAAGAAAGGATAAGAAATCCTACCTCTTTGGTAAAAAAATGCATGGACAACTCTTAATCCATTCACACCACGTATGCTCTGAGTATGTCTTTAACCATAAGACGTGTAATAAATTATAAATTTAATTTAAATATTTATTTTTTAATTATGTTAATTTATTTTATTAGTGTGCCTTGTGATTAATATGCTCAATTAATACATTAATTTTATCACAAATTTTTATCAGAATATAAATGAAAGTAAATTTTATTTTGGGTACAAAATATGTTAGAATTGATTATAAAGAAAATAATTCATATTTTAAAAATGTTTTAAAATTATACAAATAAAAAGTTTGATATTAAAAAAAATATATCTTGAAATTACAAAATTTAGAAATTTTAAAACAAAATCGTTAAGTATTTAATATTTTCAAAACAATAATAAACCAATAGTTGTTCTCTCTTGGCTCAAAACAAATGTCGTTTTTTTTAAGAAAAAAATGAAATCACTTTTGAAAAAGGACAACAATTTTTTTCTTCAGATTTTTTTGTCATCATTTTGAAGCTAGAAAATTTCCAGAGTAACCTTAATGTGTTCTTCATCCATTTTTGATTAAAAAAAAAAAACTAAGTTTCTAACATATTTCTAAACTTAAAAATTATAAACCCTAAAAAAATGATATATAAATATCCAAAATCATAAAAAACTAGTTTCTAACAATTTTCATACTCAAAACACAAATTTAAATCAAGGTTTGAGTTTGACAATTTACCTCAAATCCAAGCTTTAAAACGTTGTTCAATCACTAAATCCACTTGTTCTCTAGTTCTATGAGTTATTAGGAGGCTGTTTTTGTGATTTTTGGTGAAAACTAGTTTGAGTTTGGCTTGGTTGGATTTTTGGTTCCTCTTAGTTTGGTGGCTGCTGTGTGAAGTAAAGAAGAAGCAGATGAAGAAGAAGGAAAAGAAAAGAAAGAGAGTGGGAGCAGTGAACTAAAAGGAAAATAAAGAAATAATAAAATAAAAAACTGTAAATCTACATCCCTTTGAATACGGGTTGTTGTCTTAAGATTTGATGAAAGACAACAAAGGGGAGGGTGAGAAGGCGGGTCTCCACGGAAGATTTTTTTTTTTTTTGGAGGAAAATGCTAAAATGGCATTTTCATAATTAAGAGAAATGATAAGAGGCGTTGTAGTAATTTTGAAAAATAAGTGTAGAAAAATTTAAAAAACTAAAAATAGGTAAAATAAAAAAAATAAGGTAAATTTGTGATAACAATAAAATTTTACAAATTCCAATTGGCAAACTAATAAATACATTTAACATAATTACTAGCTGTTTAGAATAAACGGTGTTATAACTCTATCCTCCTAAAAAAATTTCATCCTCGAAATTCTAAATCTATTGTACAAATAAGAATAACAAATATATTTTACTTCCACTGCCAACTCTACACCATCAATGTTATTTGTCTCTAATGTAGGCTATCATACTTCTATTCATGTTCTTGAAATTTTAACCTAACTCTGGATATCCAATCTCAGATAATAGTATTGCTAATAGACTCTAGATTTTAAACTCCGCATTGTGGCCTTGGAATATGGTTAGAGAAGTACATATGCTGATCATATTGTTTTTTAGTCCTTTATTGTTTATTAACTACGGTTTATAATTAGATTTGGGATATTGCTAGAAAATCATTTGCATATTTTATCTTGCAGCACAATCCCAACTAAAATAAACAACAACAACAACAACAACAGTAGCAGTAACAATAATAGAATAACAATCCAAATATTTATATTAAAAACACACATTAAAATAACATATAGAGAGTTTAAAAGGAACCTGAAGTTGTAGACAAGTTTGACGGGCCCTCTAATAAACGGCTATTCTCTCTCAAATTACAAACACTCAAAACAAAAAACATAATAGTATTATTTTTTCCTACGGTGTATTCCTACAATTGACTTTGGCATTCCTACAAAACATTAACAAAAATGCAATATATTATAAACATGATATGGATACATTTTTAGAATACAAAACACTCCGTATAATCAACTATCTTCATTATGCATGCATGGAGAATATAGGAGCATCGATAAACAAAAGATCGAACTTTAAACAGGATGCATTTTGAGAGCACTAATTACTCTGTAATATTAGTCATCTTGACACTGGAGTCAATGAATCTAAAGGATTTAAAAACAACATGTCATAAAAAATATAGGATATGGAAGAGAGCAGTTATTCATGACATAAGAAAGATAGAGGAACATGTTAGAGGTAAAACCAAAAGATTAAAATTGGAGGTTCAAATCCAAGGGCTGCTTTCTGCTTACTTTTTTCAAATCAAGCTTGGACATTGCAGTGTCAAACTCTAGATGAATGGGTTGTATTTTGATGAAAGACAACAAAGGAAAGGATGAGGAGGGACGTCTCCACGGAAGATCTTTTTTTAAGGAAAATTCCATGATGATATTTTCGTAATTAAGAAGAATGACAAGAGGCATTTTAGTAATTTTGAAAAATAAGTGTGAATAAATTTAAAAAATTAAAAATAGGTAAAATAAATAAAATAAGGTAAATTTGTGATAAAAATAGCATTTTACAAATCCTAATTGACACACTAATAATTAAATTTAACATAAATAATACCCGTTTAAAATAACGGGTGTTATAGACTTCGAGTGAAAAATACAAAAAGCGAGGTATATTTATACATGTAAAATACCTAATAATAACTAATGTCGCTCAAAGAAGATTAAAGAAAGAATAAAAAAAAAATAAAGAAAAGAGATACAGGAGGAGGGAAAACTTTGGAGTAGTGAAAACAACAGAGGGGAAATATGTATATTCAATAATAATTAACAGTCTGAATAAAAATTATAAATATTTGTTTATAGACACATAAACCTAATAGTGCGTAGTTAAACCAAATTGAATCATATATAAGCCTAATTGATAAACATCAAATAGAATAACATAAAGTAACAATAGATATTACATTTACGCCTTACATATAAAAGACGTATAATCTTGGATAATTACGTTCTCCATCACCAAATTGAGGAAAAATAACACATCTTTGGGTGAAAAATACTGTTTTGTAAATGTACTTCTAAGGTATATACCAAATAATTTCTACCAGTTTCGTCTATTGAAGTGCTATAAAAAAAAAAAGAAAAAAAGAAGGAAACAGTACTCAATAATTATGATGAAATAACATGTATATACGCACACATGAAAATGTTATTTCCATATATTTATTTTAATACATGTGACGAATTCATCTAATTTTAAATGTGATCCATCATAAGCTAATCTCGTAGATTCTCATTCAGAATCTATCAAATTTTACTCCGGTGTCCGGCTTCCGCAGCCAGAGACCTTTGGTAGTTTTTTGTCAAAAATAAAAAAATATATATTATAATAAGATAATTTGCTATATTTTTATTTAAAATCTGTCAGATTGCAATCTAGCGTCCCCTCACTTCAGATTGCAATATGGCGTCTGGCGTCCCCTCTTAGTGAACAAAGACCTTTGGTATCCTTTTAACAATAAAAGTAACAGAATAACCTTCTAGATTCCGGACTGGTATATGTTAGATTCTATTCCGACGACCTATATTGACAACCGAAGATGGTTGGTATTTTTGTTTATTGGAAATAACAAAAATATCTCCCAAATTCTACTTTGATAGCTCACACTGGCAAGCGAAGAGATTAATAGTTTTTTCTTAATAAAAAATATAAGAATTTGTTAGATTTCACTTTAATATTTGCTAGATTCCACTTTAGCAACTCAGGCGGCTCCCAAAAATGGTTGGTATTTTTTGTTGAAAAAAGAGACTAATCTAACAAAATGCCCTATTGGTATCTAGCAGATTGCACTCCAACAGCCCCCGTTGGCAATCAAAGACAATCGGTGGTTATTTAATAAAAAAGAGAAGCTAATATGTAAATTCTACTTCGACAGCCACATAAGGTAGTGACAAGAAAGAGTAATTTGGACTTTTGATAGATCATCTTTTCTAACTAAATGGACAATTTTGTAAAAAGCTTCTCAGGAGAGGACAGTCTTGAAAAGATTCTTCTTTTAAGGGATAGTTTTAACAATTGTCCATCTATTTACACCCATGATTGCCCATTGTCTAACCTACATGTAAGGATTAGTATTGGAATATAAAAAAGAGATTGCACAAAATGCACAGTTAACAAACTAATACTAAGTTGTTGAAGAATTTTTTTTAAAAAGTGAAGCATGTAGGGTTTGTTTGCTTGGGGGTTTAAATCATGATGATTTGATTTTTTGGATTTAAGATGAAAAAGTTTAAAAAATGTTGTTTGAAACTAAAAATTCAAAATAAAATTTAAATTAAAAAATTGTGTTTAGATATTAAAAAAAAAAAGAGCCAAAATACCACATAAAATCGTTGGAACCTAACTAAACCGTTAGCCATGAATGTGAGATGAGTCGTCAGAGCCGAGCTACTACACACCAGCAATATCTTTCTCCCTCACATGTGTCCGCGTCCTAGCCCAGCAGCCAGGTTGTTTTAGCTTGTCTTTCATGCATCAGTGGCAAGCGTCACTTTTGGCTTTCAGCTGGTTTTCAGCTCCTCTGAAAGCATTAGCAAATGGGTGGGTGATTCCGGGTTTTGGAGCCTTTTTAGTTTCAAACGTCTTGTCAAGAGTCTAAAATTATGCCTCTAATTATTAAGCCAAACATTAATTCAAACCCAAAATTGTTTTCAAACTACTTGAATCACCCAGACGCGTAGCATATTCAAGCAACTCAGTATTTTAAACTAATAAAAAACCTAAAAATACGCTTAATAATCAGTTCTGGAGTTTGTTTCCCTCTTCCTCGTTTCTCTCTCTCCCCAGTCGTCTCTCTCTGTTTGCATGATGATGGCTAAGTATTGGCATCATCAAAGCTTCGACGGCAATAGAGGACGATCGTGTCACAAAGGACGACAACAAAGAAAAGGTGACGACACTGTTAGAGTATGGTGACCCGAATTTAGTTTGACTCGACCCGAAAAGCTCACGGTGCGACAAATTGTGGTGAAAAACAAAAATGGGATTTTTCATGAGATCTGTAGTGGTAGCGGAGGGATCGGGTCGATAGGCCCGATCCTGTAACCCACCATTGATCTCGCCGGGGGTCCACCCCAGCGGTACGGACCTGTGTTGTTGGGCCGTTTAATTTATGTTTTTGGGCCCTTAGGGTTTTGCCTATACCTATATATATGATGCATTACGTTAAGGCTTGTTTTTACCGAATTTTAAGCCTCCTTAACGCCTTTACTGTAATCTTTACGAGTTTAGTGATTTTCTTCTCCTCTGCCCGTGGTTTTTTCCCGTTTTGGGTTTCCACGTAAATTCTATGTGTTTTTATTCTTTGTTTCTATCGCATTTATTTTGCAACAGACACCATGGCGAAAAACTCAGCCGTTGATTCTTGTCACAGTTGTCGCTGTTGATCTCATTGATCTCGATGCAGAGGTCGATGAACCATTGTGATTGAGGTCAAGAGGGAGATAGCAATCGAAGAGAGAAAGCGATAGAAGAGAGAGAGTGGTAGGTCAGGAGGGAAAGAGAGAAGAGAAAGAAGACATTGTGAGAGGAGAGAGAGAGAGATCAAGAGAATATTTTAGGTTTTAAAAAATGTTGTTGTAAAATATGCTATTAATTTCTATCGTCTGAATGGTTGATATTAATTTTTTATTTCCACTCCTAAATATACTAATTACCAATTTCTCTCGATATATAAACTATTCTTGGCCCACTTCATAACAACTGCATGCTTTGCGATGCGATAGATTGATAAACTAATCTCCTCGTTTTTTTTTTTATGAAAATTATATATTATGCCAAAGTTTTAAATAGAGTTTTTATTCATGTCACACATGACAAAGTTATACTATATTACTAATATTATTTGTTTATATCATACCACTAAAACATTTCTGACATTGATAAAAAGGTAAATTTTAAAATATAACATTTATAAAAATTTCCTTTTTCTTTGTTCCTTATGGTTTTAAATTCACCAAAATTTTAGGTATTGCAAAGGGATGTGGTTGGCAGAAGACGGGAGCATTTGTGAATTTAGGAGCTTTCTATGTCATTGGAATTCCAGTAGCAGCTATTTTGGCATTCGTGGCCCACCTAAAAGCAAAGGTATTACTGAATTAAGTTTGCTGGGATTAATCTTGTACGTCTTAGGTTCTTAATAACATTTAGTGTGCTAATTACATCCATACTTAGACCTCAATCTTTTTTCAAGTGATTGCGGAAATAACGCAATTTATCTATGTTTCTCACTTTTGTAAACTAAAGGGCAAAATTAATTAAGCCCATATATATTTCTCATTATTCACTTCACTTGTACATATGCAGGGGCTATGGTTGGGAATCCTAGCTGCCTTCATCGTGCAAATATTGTTTTTTCTTACAATTACGATACTCTTAGACTGGGAGAAAGAAGTAAACCATTTCATTTTCATGTCAATCAGTTTTCTTTTTCTCTCTCTCTTTTTTTTTTTTTTTGGGTGCATGGCCACTAATCTTTTTCAAGCACGCTTCGCAATTTTATGACCTTTTTTTCCTTTTTCTTTTCCAGGCCGCTAAGGCTAAAACAAGAGTCCAAGAATCAATAAATGCTCCTGTGGAATTGGCGTCAATGAACGAAACTGTTGCTGACTGATCTGGAATGATCATTCCATTTTCTATCTATCTATAAATATGGATATGGATCACTAAATACAATAAATTAAAATACTGATTATATCTCTTAGTTTTAATTATTTGTTAATTTATCATTCTATATTTAGATACTATAAAGATATCTTTTAAATTTAAAAAACTTTAAAAAATAACTCCAAAAATATGTGGCTAAAAACCTTCCCATGAAAGCCTGATGGAAAGAAGAAAAAAGACGGAAAAAGAGTACATGATCACCAGGGAATTTAAATTTCGACAAACTTAATTGTTTTATATATATATATATGTTGTTTTGTATAGCACAGGATTAGCAAACGAACTCGGGGCTGGCCAGGCGCAAACTAGTGGTTTAGCAGCGCACGTTGCGTTAATCTTAGTGATGGTTGAGGGACTTATAATAGGGTTGGTAGTGATAGTCTTGCGCAAGACATGGGGCAAAGTCTGCAGCAATGGGAAGGAAGTGGTCAGATATGTTACATCAACCATGCCAATTATTTCTCTTTCAAGCTTTCTTGATGGAATCCAAAGTGTGCTTTCAGGTTTCTTCTGCATCATTCACTACTTATAACTTGGTCAGCTTCTGTTGATATATAAAATGATGCCATACCATGATAAATACTACATATGTGTGTGTGTGTGTATACACACATATATATGACCAAAATAAATCATAAATAAGCCTAATTGATAGACGTGAAATAGAATAACTACAAAATAACTATAGATATTACATTTAGGTCTCATATATAAAGTGTGCAATTTTGGATAATTACGATCTCCATCATCAAATTGAGGAGGAAAAATAACGCATCTTTGGATGAAAAATATTGTCTTGTAAATGCACTTCTAAGGTTCGAAATAATTTCCACCAAATTCGTCTATTGAAGCGTCATTTAAAAAAAAAAAAAAAAACAGTACTCAAGAATTATGATAAAATAACATGTATGTACAGCACACTTGAAAAATGTTATTTCCATATAATTATTTTAATACATGTAACGAATTCATCTAATTTTAAATGTGATCCATCGTAAGTTTCTCAACATAAACCAAGCCAATGTGGACAATTTGAATTGCCTCTTTATTTTGTGGATTCATTATCTTCGTGTATATTTTAATTTTGGATTTCTTTTTTTAATTAAATTGAGGAAAAATATATCTTAAGAAAACAAAAATTACTGGTTTCCTCATAAAAGATAACCTAGTTTACACTCACCAATGGTGGTCACAATTCTTGTTTTCCTTTGTTAAAGTATAAAAATTATTATTGACCTACCTTCTGACAGTTTAAGCTTTTAGGATAGATTGATAAAATAACATGATACAGAGCAGAAGGATTTAAATTTAAACTCTGCACTCTTTATTCCTTTTAAACTGTCACTATTGTAACCCCATGTCGAATATTTAATATGTTTTGGGCTCATTCTTTGATATTCACGTGTCGGGCTTTCTAATTAAAATTTTTGTAAATTTACACATATTGGCCTTCATGGTGATTAATGTGATCAAAAATGGCCTGGCAAAAGTGTTCTTTTTCTTATTAAAATAATAATTTCAAATTTATTGTTTTGTTTATCGTAGTATATTCATTTTGCCATATCTGACTGTGATTTACAATGTTTGCATTCTCCTTACTTGAAACCCTAAATTAAATTTGAAACTCTCTATCTCTCTCATCCTACCGTCTACCGTTGCCTCCTCTTTCACCGCCTTCTCACTACGTCTCTAAATCTTCCTCTCTTTTCCCTCTTTTTCCCATCGCTAGGGGTATCTGTGGGATGTTTAGATGGTTTTTTTTTTTCTCCAAACCACCTACCAAACCAAAAATAAATTTTATCATTGGACGCTTGGGTGGTTTGATATTTTTTATAAAACCAGACCAAACCAAATCACTCATAAGCGGTTTGGGACGTTTGGTTTAAGTAGTTTGTGCTTAAGACTAAAGTTTTTTAATATTTAATAAAAATTATAAAATATCTTAAAGTTTACCCTTTCACCCTTTCAAGTTTTAATACAAACTAAAAAGTAACAATAATACAAATGAAAGTTTGCCAATAACAAAACTAAAAAGTCAAAAAAACAACTAAATAACATAAGATAACACAATTAAAATTCAAAATTGCATTAAAGCTTTCCACTGGATTTAATAAACCTCCCCTTCTACTTATATCCTTAATCAATGTTATGATAAGTTGAGCTAGCAGTGGAGAGATACGACGTGATAATGAGGCATGGTAGGTATGCCAACAACAGTGCAGAGAGAAGACGTTGGTCGCTAGATGAAAAAAACTAGGGTTTTATTCTATGAGTTAGTCTTAATAATGCATGTTAGTTCTTTAATTTGATTTTGTTTTTTAAATGTTGATGATGAGTAATTAGAAACTGTAATTATAGAGTATAGAAAGTTACCTCTTATATGGGAGAACTTCTTGTAATCATCAATGAAAAATAAAAATAAAAAAATTCTAATGTAAGACGTAATTTAAAAACAAAAATTATATAATATAGTGGTTTAATAAGCAGTTTAGTGGATAGTTTAGATGGGCAATATGAGCAGTTTGACGGATAGTTTAGATAAATGGTTTGGGGGATTGGAATGTTTAAACCACTAACTAAACCACCTAAAATATTTGTATAAAAAAACTACCTAAACCGTCTAAAATTAAAACAAAAAGCACTAGCTTGGCTTGTTTTCGACGGTTTAGACGGATAATCGGACTTCTGGAACACCCCTACCTATCACCGCTCTAACTCTATCTACTCACCTCATCTCTCTCTCTTTGCTACCTCATATTTCTTATCAATTTCTCTCTCCATAAAAGTCATGTCAACGTCCACCATAACAATCGCGTTGTTGTCATTCGTGGAGATCAAATCTTGATCACTCTCCTCCTCCATACAAGTCTTTCTAAATCTTGGAGTTTGGCGATCGTTTGTGGAGATCGAAGCTCAGTCAATCTCCTCATCCATGCAAGTCACTTTCTCCCTCCCTTTGCGATCGAGTCTCCTCTTCTCCTCTCTCTCTCTCCTTTACACTACAAGAAAAACTACATTTAATGACATATTATTTATGACATGTAGTTTTTAAATGTCGTTGAAAAGTACATACAACGACATCTCCAACAAAAATGTCGTTAATAACATTTGAAACAATAATTAACGACATCTATATAGATGCCGTGTTAAAGGTCCTCTTTTAACGACAATAGTTTAGTGTCGTTAAATCATTTAACGACAAATAGGAGATGTCATCAAAGCCTTGGAGATTCTATGACATCTTTTATAGACGACATTGGTCAAAATGTCGTCTATAAGAGATGCCGTGGAATCTCCAAGGCTTTGACGACATCTCCTACTTATCGTTAAATGATTTAACTGTTGGAAAAATAACACGCAACAAAATTTTAAAAATTTTAAATCAGAGTATTTTTCAAAACACAAGTTTGACATGCTATATGTATAAATCAACCTGATCTTACTAACCTTGTATTCGTCGAAAAGCTCTCGAAATCTGTGTAAAGAAGTAACGTTTTAGAAGAGCCTTAACCAACTAGTCTTCTTTGCTATTCTCTATCCACGATCGGAGTGAGTGTGGGCTCACACGTATAGTTCTTCCTCAAGGTGACTCTCCTTCCAATCAATTGAGAGAACCCAAAGCTAGTGTTCATGATTTGTGAACAAGAGCTCTCAAGGAGTTTCAGATTCTCACCAGTAGAGTATCACTCTTAATCTCTCAATCGATCTAAATAACTCATGAGACTCACTCTCTATTTATAGAGGTTGGGTCTAGGGTCATTCCTTATCAGAAAAGGTCTCAAAAATTCAAACAGAATCAAATTTGGATCAATATCGGATAAGATACGCGTAAAAACGCGTGATTTTTAATTCGCGCATAGGCAGGCCGAACTTTTTCATAGGCAGGCCGAACTTGCCTCATCGGTAGGCCGAACTTTAAGATCAGCATGCCGAACTGACAAAATAAAAATCACGCGAATCTTTTATTTTTCACCTGAGATTCTATAGGATAAAGCCTCAGTTTTAATTCAAATAACCCAATAGAGAAGTTATCTAATTAAAACAACTTTATCTAGATAATCTCTAGGATAATAAATAGATTCTTAATAATTCTATAAGTTTATCTTGATTTAATTTATCTGAAATT
This sequence comes from Artocarpus hirsutus, assembly GCA_946598075.1. NCBI lineage: Eukaryota > Viridiplantae > Streptophyta > Magnoliopsida > Rosales > Moraceae > Artocarpus > Artocarpus hirsutus. Next base: position 29,479 of record CAMOHE010046825.1, read on the forward strand.
AAATTAACTGACAAACAGACAAAAATTATCCGATCCCAATAATTCAACAAGTTTATCTTGAATTAATTTTGTCACAAAATTAATTCAACCGATAAACAGACATGAATTATTTGATTCTTCCAAATTTTAACCAATCTAATAAATCTAACATAAGTCACCAATTATTGTAAAAGCATGCCGTATCGTTACAAGATTTTGTGAGCTAGCAAAAGGGACCAAATGGACCTATATAGTTCAAGCTCCCGATAATTATGAAATCCAATATCCCAGATATACATTTCATAATTATCAACTCTAATGCTACTCCACTAAAATCTTAGAGCTGCACTCTCAAACTCTATAGAATTACGAA
>CAMOHE010046826.1:0-21711 GCA_946598075.1 Artocarpus hirsutus
ATAATTTCAGATTCCAATATTAGCTCCATTTGCCTAATTTCAATTATCAAAATAGGAAACCTATCCAATTATCATTAAAAAGTCAATTATCAAAATATAATGATAATATCTTGACTAATTAGAGGCAATTTACACGTGAGATTAGAGAAAAATTAGGGGAAGAATCAACAAATTAGCTTCTACTTGCCATATATCAACTTACAAAAGTAGGAAACCTTATAAATTAAATTCAATCTATCAAAAGTCAAACATTTCATTTCCTTAAATGAGGAAATAAATCAAAAAATATATCAATCAATCAACAATTATTATCCAATCACATAAAAAGCCAACTATTCCCCCATATGGAATAAGGAAAGAGAAGATAATATGCCAATAAATCAAAATTATACCACAACAAACACACACACATATACATAAATTACATTAGTCATTATCCACTACAATTATACAATAGTACAAAATATTGTGCACATTACATTAATATATAACATAACTTTCCTTTTTTTTTATTTTTATACGAATTTACCTTATATATAAAAACATATCAATTCTTATATTACATAAAGATAAGTATATATATAGAAATATTTATATATATAATATAAAGTTTATATATATATAGAATACTTGTAAATTAACTTACGATTAACATATAAATTAATGTTTATTTATATTTAGAAAATTTATATATTTATATATATATATAAACGTATTAATACTTATAAATTAACATATAAGATATATATATATATATATATATATATATATAACACCTTTGCTTGAAGTTCTATCGTCCTATAAACACATGACAATTTCATAAGTAAAAAAAAATCAATACATAAGTGATAAAAATAAAACAAATTCATATAATCTCAACTAGACCCCTAGCTTAAAATTTATGGTGTTACATAGATACCTCTTACGCAAATGTAACATTTTTACATTTTTATTTTATGAAATTATATGCATTTTTATTTTGCAAAATTATACACATTTTTATTTACAACATTATGTATGTATAAATAAGTAAATGAAATTACATAATTATGTATTGAAACTGAGGTTGTAATCACACAATCTTAGTCTATAGAATCTTAAGATTTAAAAATCTTGCAACAGAACATGCAACAAATATAAAATATGTTTTCTTTAAAAGTTTAACATTAAATTAAGGAAAGATTTTAAAGAATATGTCTTATGAAATTATTTTCATGTCGGGTTCTAAAAGAAAAAATTTTAAGAAATTATTATTATGATAATTAATTCTATAAATGTTTTAATTTAGAAATATTTTGTAATTTAAATTAAATAATGCTTTAAAAAGGAAAGAGTTTTAAATAATTATCTTTACGTTTAAAAGAAAAGATTTATGAAATTATTATAATTATGTTTAAGAAATTATTATTATGTTAGATTTAAAGAATTAAGTCTAAAGAAATAATTATCATTTCTTTAGAAGAATTTTTTAAGAAATTATTATTTCATTTAAAAAAATTAATCCACAATTTAAGTGCTTTACATTAAAGTATATTTAAGTTCATGATTATATAGTTAAGTAACGGTTACGCATGTGGTGTCGATGCACAATAAGGCCCCGTCGTTTTCGTAACAACTTGTTTAGAATGTGTCCTTACCTATGTTTAACTTCGATGAGATTCCTATTGGATTGAGGGCACCAACTTTTTAAGCACAATCTTAATTATAGGGCGGTAAAGTGTTAGATTGCCTGCTACTATTGAGCATCAATAGCAATGATATTTATGTATAAAGACATTTATCATCTTATCAACTTTAATGAAATTGGTGCGAATGCTATAATGATATAACTCGGATAATAGACTTATTATTATTCCTTAATATTTTTTATCAAGTAGTTTTATATTGGTATTTATATAAAGTTGACAATTTTTTTTAGCTATTTGGGTGAATATTGTCAACTGTTGGACTTGATCAACAATTCCACTTCATCTCCCTAGTTTTTACCTCAGCAGTTAGAAAGCTTGAAGATCAAAGAGTTCTCAAACGTGCAGATTTGCTCCTTGCCCTTTCGCATAACACACCATGAGGGCAGGTATACTTTACTCCATACAATATTGGTCGTCATTAGATGTCGGGACTTATTAACCCATAGAACAATAAAGTATTTTAGTTTGATCCTCTTGCATATGGACCATGCAAAGATTTTAAAGAATTAATTTCTATTTAAGTATGATTCATGATTTATTTTTAAAGTATGATTTGAAAATTATTGTGATCAATTGATTTCCTTAATTCTTTATGCATTTTGACATTCATTAGGGCACTCACTCTATGGAAGCTTCAAATGGTCGGACAAGGTGTTAAAAGGCATCCAAAAGGCCAAACCCTTTTCAAGAGTTTCAAGTGCCCGAGACAAAGTAGCAACATTGACAATGGCTTCTTCATTTTGTGTTATATGCGAGAAATAATTTTTTGGTGGTAACAAACTAGACTCCCTTATGCAAAAGGATCATTATGTAGATGGTGATATGGAAGTAGTTAGATTAGAATGAATCACTTACCTAAACAATTTTATTAGATATCGATGTCGGAACTTATATATTGACTATAATTTATTTTCAGTGTTTAGTTTTCATTTCCTAGGCCTTTAATGAAGATCACGGGATTGGCCACCTGTGGGAAATATAATTTTGTTAAGCTATTTAAAAGAACAAAACAAAATATACCACGACAGTTCAGTAAAGAAACCGTAATGATAACTAGACTTTACATGTAGATTTTTTAAAACAATTGTCATGTAAAGGTACTCCCTAGGCTTCCTACCAAACCAGCTCTAGTTTCCTCGACGATTAAAAATCATCGTATAAAGTTACCACAACTGTATAAAATAAAAAATAAAAAAAAAACTGTCGTGAAATCCCTGCCGGTACCATGATCGTCGTGATAAGTTTAAAGAACGGTTGAACCATCATGGTATATAGAAATTCTACTAATGACTTAAATCTACACGATTAATTATGGTGTATGTTAATAACCAAAATGCCGCTAATGACATAAGAAGACATGATCAGCATGTCGTTAAGCAACCCATTCTCTTCTGATATTTCTCATTTGAAACCATTAGAAAATATTCTAATAAAAGAGTAGTTGCCTTTCATCTGACATTATTATAACACCCCCAGCCAGCTAGGAAAACAGGACATCTATCTATTAACTGATTTGGTGACATCATTAAATTCATTCATACTTAAATATCATATTATAAAACATAATGTGGAAGTTTTCTTTCCTTATGAGTCGTAATAAATCATAATAGTCAAAGCTGTATGTGTGGTTTATACTTCTCAAAATACATTAGCTTGCATAAAAGAGCATTTAATCACCACTAAATACGTCTAGTTTATCCACACCAAAAAAAAAAAAAAAACTAGTGACACATTGTTGGTCTCAATATTTAAGGAGTGGGCCTTCTTTTTGAACATTTGGGCTTCAACTATTGGGCTCTCCAACCATAGCCCATTCATTCCCTTCTCCACACTGTTTATTTAAATTAACGTCTTGGATCATTGAGTAAAAACAAATAGAGTCCCCACTAGCGTTCCCACCAGAGGAAAAGCTCCGATGGAGGAGGACTAGGCTGCCCTAGTCAAGCAAAACTGGCCAACAAAATAGAAGGGTAAAAGGACACCAACTCTGAATGTAGAGTTAGCACAGTATTCTCCTATTGACATGGATCTAAGACATGTTAATTTGAGGGAAGTGATGCATTACACAAGACATTCCACCGAAGATGTTATAACAATTTAATTCACCATGTTATCGGACATCAGTGGCAACGACATTCCTATCTTCCTCATCACATGTAGCGTTTATGATTTTGTTTCTTTTAAAGAAATTGGTGTGAATTGTGTTATGGTCTAACTTAATTAAAAGAATTGTCACTACAGTCATATTACTTAGTCCCATTTAGGTTAATGATAAACATGTGGCAAGTTTGCCAATATCCTCTAGCATTGGCTTTGTTTACCCAATTGTCACATTTTATTGCATGGCCAAGCAGGGATTAGGATTATTGATTAAGCTGACCTGCCTGTGAATTTTGTGTGTTTTTCTTTTGTACTTGTGCATTAAAAAAAATTCCTTCATCTTATTATTATTATTTTTTTTTTATATTGAAGGGGAGGGAAAATGCCACCTATTTTTAACTAAAGCTAAACGTGACTCAAACTTTTAACCTATGGTTGAGATGGAGGGACTTACAACTAACTAAGCTGTTCTCATTTATCAATTCCTTCATCTTTTGGAAGACCAAAAACATGAAGTTCATTTTACGCCTTACAATAGATGTGGGGCCTTGGTCTCATTCACCATTAGGAAGACAGGTTATATAGTTAGATCCGCTAAACCATGTGATTTCTTGGGTAAGTTTCTTGGTCTCCACTATATAATTATTGTTAATTTCTATTATTTTTTTCAATTGATGCATGTTGAATACTTAATCAGGTCACTATTCTAGAGATTCAAGATATGCATGTTAGAATTATCATAACTAGTTTATAATATTTTTAGATTTAACACATCAAAAATATTATAAATACGATTTATATTTTTATAAAGCTTCGTATCAATCGGGAAACATGTATATAATGCTGATTCTCTATTTTATATTACATGTGCCTTAATCTTCAACGGATTTCATTGCTTTATAAAATTCAACACTATATTTATGGCATATGGACAAACTTAGAGGAGAGTGGGGAAGTTTTGTGAATGGTTTATAAAGTGTTAAGTGCTTCAATTTGTAAAAGTCAATCATAAATTTGAGATTTTATATATATATATATATATATATATATATATTTGTGCAATTTGAGGCCAAATTAACCACACCTAATATATGCAAAGGAAAAGTTAAAAAAAAAAAGTCATTTTTTATTTTTTTATTTTTTTTTTATGTTGCAGAGGAAAATTATACGAGGGATTCATTAGAAAACCTTCATTAAAATGATACATTATACCATGGATTCCTTAGCACCACCCGATCGAGTTTTGTACACATTTGACAACGTTCTAAAGAGTCGTTAGTTGTTTTGTTCTTGCTACAATTAAACTGTCGTAGTTTACTCTATTTATACCAGTAGTGATTGTTGCGTAAGTTCAAGAGTGTTTAAAAGTACGCATAACTTCAACTGCCTTTCTAATTAATTGTAATTCAAAGTGAATAAAATTCCCTCCGTCAGAAATTGGGAGTTAGTTATAAGCGTCAGTTTTTTGCCCTTACAAATTTCTGGTCACTTTGTATATACTACAGTGTTTTAATTCTAACTCATTGTTGTATCTACAATTTCAAGCTCAAACAAAATCCGTTGTTCATGCTATTTATCTTGTTTCATGTTTTTTTTTTTTGTTAATTTAATTTTATGGTTAACAATCAAATAGTCAGTAAAGTTTCGTTTAGTTTTATTGAATTATAAATTATTATATGGGTCTACGTTTAAAAGAGAGAGAGACAGACTAATAATTGCATATTTTAGCGATTGATGTGAACATAGGGACATGCTACACTATATAAAAAGACCTTTTCTTCTTTTTTAGAAAAAAATAAATAGACTTCGGAAAGTGGGCAGAAGAATAAGCGTGTTTAATACTACTTTTTTCTATTTTGGTGGAAATTTTTTCTATTTTGATGGAAATTTCTTTAGTGAGATCTAAAAAAAAAAAAAAAAACCCATTGATAAGTATTTGTCTTTTAATCATCAGATTTGCAGAAAAAAAAATTAATAAAATCTAGCGTATTCAAAACATATGCTACCGGTTAAAATTCTCAAAGAAGAAGTCTCCTTATTTTATGGGTCTACTTGAAAAACAATATTCTATAATATATTAATGACTAATGCCGATAAATATAGATTTTTAACATGAGCACATTCAAAAAAAAAAAAAAGACTAGATCTTCCAAACTTTTCTCTTTATATCTAGAAGATAAGCTGACAGCTATTTTAGAATTTTATTATTCGTAACTAATTATTCTTTCAACTGGTCATTATTTGAACTTTAAAATGAAACATTATTTTAGGACTTAGAATTTTCTCAGTCTCCCTTGTATAGTATTCAACTCTTTCTTCTCATTCTTTCTCAATAAGAAAATCTGTAGACATATCTTTGGTTGTCATTTGATTATATATATATATATATATATATGCGTTTTCTGCCGCTCCAAATTGCATTTAGTGATCGAGATTTGTAAGTTGTGAGAGCATATACCTACTCACATATTTCTATACTATAGTTTTGGTGGAGTGATGGAGCAAGTATTGTTGCATGGAGTTCTAAATGTGACAATCAACAAGGTATCTAAGCCTTCCAGTGGACGTTGGCTCATGTTCTTTTGGAAGGTATTGTCATATTTTCCTTTAAAATTCACTCAATCAAAAAATATTAGAAGTTAATTTTTGTCCTTTCTTTCCTAGTTATGTAGAGAATTTATGAATGCTTTATTTATTTTGTCCTTTCTTTTGATATTGCAATTTTTAGGAAATTTTATAAAACCAAAAATGTAACAGAATAACAAAATCATAATTAACACTAGCATGAAGAAGATCGATGAATATGGTTTGACAAGAGAAAAATACTACTAGGATATTATTAATTATCACTCTTTTTTGTCACTCTTTAACTTTTGTTTCACCTACATGTCATCTCACTTTTCAATAAAAGTAAAGCATAGTAATAAACCTTTATTTTACCTTTTTTTTAATCAATTATTTTTTCTTTTATTACCTTTGTGTCACTCTTTAATATTATAAAATTATTTTCATATTGATGCTTGAAAAGAAAATAAATTGTATCATTCTTTCCATATTTTTTTAATCAAAAGTAATTTTTTAAGGATAAGTTATAAGTTTGTTGTTAGTTCTTTTTTTCTCTGTTTTTTTTTTTTAATCAAATCGTTTTGCAATATGTAAAGGACTTGCAATATAAAATTCTTTTGCAGTATTTTCCAACTTCATATATATATACATCTAAATATATCCTTAAACAAGCAAATACAATTCGTTTCATAAATGTTTAATGTGTATTTATATGGCTTTTATAAGCTTACTCAAAAACACTACATATCATTAAAAATAACGGCTATAACATATATATATATATATATATATATATATATATATAACGTTATGCTTTTAAGTACATGCACGAAATTTTCTATATATGGAGAGTTTTCATAATTTAAAAGTAGTTTTGTAACATATTATAAAAAAACAAAGATATTTTTACTAATGAAAGTGACACAATTTTAACAAGGTAATATATTGGTTCATTGTTAATCTTTACTTTTGTTGGAAGTGAGATAACATGGGGCAAGAGTAAAAGATAGTGAGTAATAAATAAAGTGATAAAATAAATGTTAGCTAACAAGTTTAAAATTATACACTTAACAAACTCTTTTGAAAAAGAAAAAAAGAAAAGAAAAGAAAAGAAACACTCATAATCTGATTTCTGTAACCAAAACTACTTAAAACCTTTGACTATATCGCTCTTCTTACCGTTGACTTCGTAAGCACTCTTTCTTCACTCACCTAATTTTAAAATATTAAAAAAAAAACTAAACAAAACAAAACTTTTAATGGACCAGTACTTTAATTCCAGCTTAAACTTAACAAAAACAATAATTTGGCCCGATAAGGCAAATTTGGATCACCTGCCGCATAAATATTTTAAGAATAAATTACATGTTATGGTACATTTTTTAAAAATGTGTTTATTTATGTCACTTAAAAAAGTTATGCCACAATTGCATGTTTAAGTTGTACCACATTTAAACATGTACACTGACATTTACAAAAAGTAATAGTTTTAAAAGATGACATTAATGAAAATTTTCCTAATTTTTATTTTCACTTAAATTCTCTTTAACTCATAATCTGGTATTGAATCTTGATACCCATCATCACAACCCTTTAAGGTAAATGATCCATATACTAGCTTAACAAGAATAACTTGCATCAAGTTCAAATTCTCATCAAACCTCGCACGAGAAACTGATCATTTCTTCCTTAGAGCGTCTTCATCACAATAAATCCTTATAATGTTTCCATTTAATCATCTTTGGTTCTGACCAATAACTTGCCACAATCATTTATGAATGATGAAAGAAGGTAGTTGATATCAAGAATAGGTTAAACATCCCAACTAACTCGGCAAACTCTAATATTCTAATATCTTGTTGCACTCTTTAATCAGATTACAAATTTTCACAGTGGAAAAAGACTCTTTCTGGCATAGCTGCACCTAAAAGAGTCTTCCATTTTTACCCTTCATGGATATCAGAGCACCTTTTATAAGTTAAATTAAATACAACTAAAAGTGTTTAAAGCCCTCAAAAGGAACTAAACTTATACTTAACTAAAGAACATAAATAACATTTGTCATTGTCATCTCAACATCAATAAACATCTTCACATGCACATTACCGACTCCAATGGATTTAGCACTAGAATCACTAGCCATAAGTAAAGTACATGTATCTCATGACTTATGAGAATCAAACCACACTTTATATGGACACATATTAATGAACATCTAGAATATAAAATCCAACACTAGAAAATATTTTCACCAACAATAGAACAATAAATCAAAATTGTCACCAATAGTATTTTGAGAATCCCTGCTAGGGTTTGTTGTTTTCTCTTTAATTTCTTTTAGGTGGTTGTTTCGACTTCTTAGTTACTCAAAACATGTCCCTTCTTATAACAATAACAACAATATCCTTACACGAACGTGATTCGGAATGGTCATATGTTCTATCATAGTATCTTCTCATGATTATGTCCTATCCTTATTCAAATATAATTTCAGCACAAAAACTATAAGATTATATTATATTATAGGCTTATAGTATAGTAATGGAGTTAACATCTCATCAACAACCAACTTAATCTTTTCAACTATATAGTTATTAGTCTTATACGAACTAGGCGAGGAGATAATTTTATCTTCCCCACATATCTTCACTTTGACAGTTGACAACTGACATATATACTTCTTAAAATTATTCATATGACCTTTAATATCAGTTTCTTCATGCATATCTAACTTCTACAGCTACTTTTATTTTTAAGTAAAATCTATTTTCTTATAAACTTTCCCACATAATTTTTATAATCTTTCCCACAACTCATAAGTTTTAGATATCTTTCGCTTCTCTGAATACACAAATACATTCATGTGTGTGTATAGGAGTTATGACTCAAATATTAGTATATGGACTTCTCCATGTGACAATCTACGAGATAGATAAGCTTTCAACCACAAGATAGTTCGTGTTCTTCTAGATGGTATATGTTACTTTGTTTTCCCTATAATTAATCTATAATGTACCCTAATCCTAGATGTACAAAACAATCGAAAATGTTTTGTTTGTGTTGTTAGGGTTATAACTCTTTGCTATTTCTAATGAGAAAATTTTCATCAAAAAAGACAAAATAAAATAGATGTCAAAACAAATAAAGGGAAGACAACGAATTATATGTTTGTGAAAACTTGCCCACATCCTCAAGAGATGAGCAATAACTAACAAATTCAAAATAAAACATTCAACTAACTCTATCAACCTCTCTCTATTCAGAACCTATGACATCTTTTGTCTATGTCTCTTATCTCATTTCACTTTACTCTCTTTTTCTCAAGTACACTCTCTTTCATCTCTTCTAATCTTGTCTTCAACAAAAGAGCATATTTGAAGACTCTCAAGGGGCACAATTATAACCTTAGCCTAACTCAATAAAAATATTAACTTGTCACCGTAACATTCATTTAATTCATCTACCCAATAATCTTTTTCATATCTAATTTATTTTTTGTTTTCAAGCATCATCGAAAAGCACTAAAGTTGCAAATTATTAGTGGTTTTCTTTTCTTTATATATGTTTGTACTTTGATAATTTTACAACCAATTTTATAATATTTTTCAATGATTTTTTTTTCAGCTGATTGACAAACTTTTAGAGACCGTTTGGTATGGGAAACGTACTGCAACAATTGATCTGGATAATGCTAGAGTTGGTAAGACTAGGCGTCTAGAGGACACATATTTTCACATTTACTGTGCTCATAAGGCATCTAATGTTGTGTTCACCCTCAAAAAAGAAAATCGGTTCCGTGGTAAGAAAATTGGAAAAGCTTATTTGCCTGTGGCTGAACTTCTTCCTGGTAAAGAAGTGGAACGATGGCTTGATCTCGTCGATGATAAGCATAAGCCTTTACGTGATGGTTCGAGAATTCATGTAAAGTTGTGCTTTTTGGATGTATCTCGGGACAGTAACTGGTCAAAAGGAATTAGAAGTCCTGAATTTTTAGGAGTTCCTCGTACATTATTTCCTCAAAGAAAAGATTGCAGAGTCACCCTTTACCAAGATGCTCACGTCTCAGAAAAATTTGACGCCGACATTCGTCTTGATGGGGACAAGTTTTATGAGCCTAACAGATGCTGGGAAGATATTTTTGAAGCCATTTGTAACGCAAAGCACTTGATCTACATTACTGGTTGGTCTGTATATACTAAAATTACCATGGTAAGGGACCCTATAAGGAAAAAAGATGATATAACCCTTGGAGAGCTTCTTAAAAAGAAGGCTGAGGAAGGAGTCAATGTGCTTATGCTCGTTTGGCATGACAGGACTTCTTTGAAGGTGATTAATAATGGTGGAGTAATGAAGACACATGATGTTGAAACGTGGAATTACTTTAAAAAAAGCAAAGTCCATTGCATACTGTGTCCTCGAAATCCGGACAACGGGCGAAAAATTGTTGAAGGCTTGGAAGTTCGCACGATGTTTTCTCATCACCAGAAGATTGTGGTGGTGGATAGTGAGATGCCCGATGGGACGATGGATGAAAGAAGAATTGTGAGCTTCATTGGTGGTATTGATCTTTGTGATGGTAGATATGATACTCATTCTCACTCAATTTTCAGGACTCTAGACACAGCCCATCATCAGGATTTCCATCAGCCAAATTTTCATGGTGCCTCCATCGACAAAGGTGGACCAAGAGAGCCCTGGCATGACATTCATTGCAGGTTGGAAGGGCCAATTGCTTGGGATGTTTTACGCAACTTTGAGCAGAGATGGATGAAGCAAGGACGCAAGGGCAAGCTTCTTGAGCTTGAAGAGCCAAAAGGTACTTTAATATCCCCATCTACAGTTATGTTTTCCGAAGATCAAGAGACTTGGAATGTTCAATTGTTTAGATCCATCGACGGAGGAGCTGTTATCGGTCTTCCTGAATCTCTACATGCTGCCGCTAAAATGGGTCTTGTTAGAGGGAAGGATTATATGATTGAGAGAAGCATTCAAGATGGGTATATTAATGCCATTCGACGAGCAAAAAACTTTATCTTCATTGAGAATCAATACTTTCTTGGGAGCTCCTTTGCATGGAGCTCAAATGAATTGAAGCCTGATGAGGTTGAGGCTTTGCATCTTATTCCAAAGGAACTGTCATTGAAGATTGTTAGCAAGATTGAAGCGGGAGAGAGATTCAGCGTCTATATTGTGATTCCCATGTGGCCAGAAGGTGTTCCAGAAAGTAATGTTGTTCAATCTATATTATATTGGCAAAAGATGACAATAGAGATGATGTACAAAGACATTTCTCATGCTATCCAAGCTAAAGGGCTTGATGCTGACCCCAAAGACTACTTGGCATTCTTTTGCCTCGGTAATCGCGAGATCAAGAAACAAGGAGAGTATGAACCTCCCAAGAAACCAAAAGATGGCTCTGATTATAGTCGAGCTCAACAATCTAGAAGGTTCATGATTTATGTTCATTCCAAGATGATGATAGGCAAGTTTTTAAACACTTACTTCTTTTGTACAACATCTAAGTTGTGTATAACTGCATAATATATTAAAGTATATAATGTTTTCTTTCTACAGTCGATGACGAATACATAATCATTGGATCAGCCAACATAAACCAGAGATCGATGGATGGTGCCCGAGACACTGAGATTGCCATGGGAGCCTACCAACCACATCACCTTTCGACCGTGAAACCAGCGAGGGGACAAATTCATGGCCATAGATTGGCATTGTGGTATGAACATATGGGAATTCGCAATGATGCCTTCCTCAAACCAGAAAGCATTGAATGCATTCGAAAGGTGAACCAAATTGCCAAGAAGAATTGGGATCTCTACTGTAGCCATGACTTAGATGATGACCTCCCTAGCCACTTACTCAGCTACCCCATTAGGATTGTTGAAAATGGTGAAGTAACAACTCTACCTGGCACTGAAATTTTCCCAGATACTAAAGCTCCAGTTCTTGGTTCAAAGCCTAATAAGATACTTCCTCCTTTAATCACTTCTTGAATAAACTCCCTTAGTTACTATTATTCGTGTGATTTAAGTTCATGGATTGTTCAATTTGTGTTATAAAATAGTGATGAATGTTTTCAGTATTATAGTTTATGTTATAAAGCATGCCTTGTAATCCTTTTATGACATTATGAGAAATAAAGTATTATATTTTATTAATATATTATATTTCTGTTGTTCTACATTATATTTGTGAACAAATACCATAAGGATACAATAGTAGCGAAATTCCTAAATTATCTAAATGAAGTATTCATATGATAAAGACATATAATAAAGGATTTAATATGAAATATAAGTTTACAATTAGTGGAAAGTCATGTCTGGATATTAATAGCAATTATTATTAAAGAGAGACACCAGTCTATTTATAATATACGGTAGAATCATAATTCTTATTTGAAGTATATTGGATGAATTATAAATAGAGACACCATAGCCACAATATAATTATGATTCTTATGTAATTCTTTACGAAAAATTAAGTTCTATTAATGTTTTCATTGTAGTAGAAAAATTGCACAAACAATTTCTAGCAGGTATTTGTTTAAATCTGAGTAGTAAAAAGGCATTCTTAACGGTATAGCTACATGGCTAAAATTGAATTGCATCATCAAATGTTTTTTTCTACGAACTATTTTCAGGCGTCTTTCCATATTAAAACATGCGAGAAAATTCTTACAACTGAAAAGTTGTCTTTTTCATGGCATAGGTTTATACTTCATATCAAATGCCTCTATAAAACTTTGCATCCAAGTATATTTTATGAAGACTATTGTTTTGTATAATACTTTGGAAGTCCTCTTCATGTCTAATGTGGACAAGACTTTCTAGAAGACACAAAAGAGTAACCTTCACTCAGTAGAGGGGTTGGGCCATCATTGATCAAACTAATGCATTCAAGCACCTATGTTATATCTAAGAGATATCTATCTAATATGTTATTAGTAATTTTATTTAGAAAATGATTAGTGTTTAGTCCATATATTAATTCCGTATTTATATCTAAGAGATGAATATGTGGCTCTTCATTTACACTCATGAGATAATTGCGCTATTTTTATAGAAAATACTTATAATATCTTATGAATAATTAACATAGTTTTGGATCAAATGCCAATATAAATGGACTTTTGGCTTTATTAAGTGTGTAGTATTGTCTTTGTGGACTAGGAATGGTTTCCTTTAGGATTGTACAAAGAAAACCGAAAACTGCAACGCCGATTTGGTCCGATTTCTTGCCACAATCAATTTTCAAACGTTTGAGACTAGACTGAATCGTTTAAACTACAGATCAGTCTGGTTTGAGAAATTTAAGGTCCAAACTGTACTAAGCCATCCAGATTTATATATTTATAAATTATTTTTATAACATATATAAATATCTTATATACATATAAAAAAGGTTATTTGTTTTTTTTCCTGTTTCCAATTCTTAAAGTTTAAATAGCTTAACATATAGAACTACAAAACAACAACAACAACAAGAACCACCACGAAAAACTCCATAAAAATAAAAGATACTTAAATGGTTCAAATCGCGGTTTAAATTTGAACCAAACCCTTTTATAATGGTTTGATCTGGTCCAGTCTCTCTAGATAAATGGTCCGATCTGGTTTTTAATTTTTATAAACCCCCAAAATGGTACGTTCTAGAAAATCTAACAGTTTGACATCAACTTGGACCATACATACCTCTAGTTTATTTGTCTTTTGACACTACAAGAAAAACTACATTTAACAACATATTATTTACGACATGTAGTTTTTAAATGTCGTTAAAAAGTATATACAACGACATCTCTAACTAAGATGTCGTTAATAACATTTGAAATAATAATTAACGACATCTATATAGATGTCGTTAATTATTGTTTCAAATGTTGTTAATGACATCTTTGTTCGAGATGTCATTGTATGTACTTTTCAACAACATTCAAAAACTGCATGTCGTAAATAATATGTTGTTAAATGTAGTTTTTCTTGTAGTGTGAGTTTTTAAAGATTAAGATCAAATCAGAGGTCAATACCTGTTAATTTTATATATGTAATCTTATCCATAAATTTTCATAAATATTAATTTCCTTTTAAAGAAGTATTCTAGACTTCGGCTAATTAAAATATAGCTCTTAGTTTTTTGGTAAAGTGTTTACTCGATAAAATATGCGCTTATGCTGTGATCATAAATGGAAGTATTAGATGGTGAAATAATAGATTCATTGAAAGAAAATGCAAATAATTATGTTGTTGCAATTTCTATGAGACCTTCTATCTTCTTAGGCTCATTTATTTATTTTTACATAAAATGGTTTTTTGAGATATGAAAATAAAAATTTTGGAGAACAAAAGTACAATGAAAGAAATCTAGCAAACCTCTACGTTTTAAACACAATCTCAGAAAATAACGTTAGTCTTGGGAGATCAAAAAAGGATCTGCTCATCGGAATCTTTATAAAGAACACATCCAGCTCGGCTTCTTCTTCATTTTGCAATCCTTAATTTCCAATCATGGATTACGATGGTTGTGCACGTTCATCCTGAGCATTTCTTGTTCCTTTATTCTTTCTGCGTGACATCTTGCTTTCCCCTTGACCTTTTCCTTTCTCCCTCAGTTCTAAGCTGACTTTTTGTTTCAATTTTCTGCAGACAATTCCAGTTGTTTATATCAAAAGTCTCTCAAACAATAAACAACAAAAAACTTCACTTAATGGGCTTAAAAATTGAATAAACTTTAAAGAAATTCTTATTAACTCTAGAACCTAGGACCTATTCTTATTAACAATAAACCTATTTGTTTCAATTTTTATGTTGATTAATGATATTTTTGATCTCAAATGAATGCTAGAACCTATTTGATAACCACTCGAGGCAAAATTCTAAGCTATATAACATTAAGGATGTGATTTAGGTAATTTTTGGACTGTTTGAGTCTTTTAAGCCTATCATTGACATCATTTAATCACTAGTTACCCCGTTGAGCCTTATTAACCATTTTCTTTGTTACCCACATAATCAACCTACCCTTTGAATAATTTTATCCTACTTAGTCTCTCACTCATAAGCATGACTAGTTTGTCTAGAAAATTATTTGAAGGTAGTTGGTATGACAGGAGGATGGATGGAGTTTTAAAGAACTTATCAATGAAATATGTTTTACTATCACTCATTAATGGGTGGAGTTTTGAGTATTGTTATCAAGAGATTATGTATTCATGCTTATAGCTTTGATGTATTCATGCTTAGTCATTGTTCAAAAAAAACAAAAAAAAAAGCAAAAAAAAAAAGAAAAAAAATAATACATACATCAAATAAGTGTGAATGACAAAGGGAGTGCAACATAAGTTTGGGGGTGTACTTAGAAAGAAAAAAAAATGATGTTCTCATGAGGCCCTAAGACAAATTGTGTGTTTATGGGTGAATTTTGAGCCACATTATATCCTTTATCTCACATTTTTACCTTATTAACACATTACAAGCCGAATAAAGTACCTTAGTCACACATTATAAGCCGAATAAAGTCCTAATGATCTTTGATGTTGCAATAGTCTACATTAGTAGAGAGTGGGTTTAAAAAATAGGCCTATGGAGTTCATAAATTTCACTAATCTAGAGATCTTTCATAATATGCTTGTTAACGTAAACTAATCCAAGTGTAGGTACATATGTGCTATAGGCATCAAACACACACACTCAAGAATTATGAGCATGGTAAACTTGAGATTTAAATTGATTTTTTTACATGATCACAATAGTTAGAGTTTCCTTTGAGTCATAAACTTTATGCAATCTTTGAGGCCAAGTATGATGAAAAATTAAATTGATGCTCAAACTATGTCATGTGTTAGTGTTAGTCCTGTCATTTTTGTCTTGTTCTTTGTTTTTTTTTTTTTTTTTTTTTTGTGTTTTTTGCTTGAGGACTAGCAAAATCTTAAGTTTGGGGCTATTTAATAGGTTAGTTTTAGGCTAATTAATAAGATGATTCTCACTTAATATTTTTGTTAGTTTTGAGCAATTTACAAGAATTTGATACGTTCTATGTTCTCTTATAGGTTTTGAGAAAAAAAGAATGCACATAGCAAAATACTAGGCAAAATTGACCAAAAATAAGCACAAGTGGACGTGGGAACAAAATGGAGCCTAGACGTTAGCTTATGGGCGCCTAGGCGCTCTTACAGATGAAGTTTCATACAAAAACCTAAGAGCAAAGTGCCTCGGCACCATAACTTCGGTACCTAGGTGCCATTCTATGAAGGAGGCTAAGCAACACTGTGGCGCCTAGGCGCCAGTTCAAGAAATCCTCTACAGGCTTTTGTAGCGCCTGGGCATTACAATCCTGGCGCCTAGATGCCATTACGAAGCCTAGGTGCTAGAAAATCTAGCCTAGGCATCATTGTGATCCCAATTCAAATTTCAGTGTAATTTTGTTCTAAAATTACCCTTTTAAACCCTAGCCTATAAATAGAACATTATAGAGTGTTGGAAGACGAATTTTGACAGGGAGAAACTCAGAAAAGAAGGGAGGACTCAATACTTTAAAGAAGAAAATCGGTGCAACCCAAAGACGAAATCTATCTTCACATTCAAATATACAGTTCTTTTCTTCTACTCCTTATGTTTAAGACATTGTTTAGGACGATTTTTAGTTTCATTAGGAGCTAATTTTCTCTATTCTAGGGCTACAATGTAGCCAGATTATAAATATTCACTTTTATTTAATTTAATTCTTTTTAATGTTTATTTATTATCTATGCTGAGTGTTTAATCTAATATTAATGCTTGTAAAAGTTTACGCAACTTTTGCATGCACTACAAGAAAAATTACATTTAACGACATATTATTTACGACATGTAGTTTTTAAATGTCGTTAAAAAGTACATATAACCACATCTCTAACCAAGATGTCGTTAATAAGATTTGAAATAATAATTAACGACATCTATATAGATGTCGTATTAAAAGTCTCCTTTTAACGACAATAGTTTAGTGCCGTTAAATTATTTAACGACAAGTAGGAGATGTCGTTAAAGCCTTAGAAATTTCACGACATCCCTTATAGACAACATCTTAACCAATGTTGTCTATGAGGGGTGTCGTAGCATCTCCAAGGCTTTAATGACATCTTTTACTTGTCGTTAAATAATTTAACGACACTAAACTATTATCGTTAAAAGGAGACCTTTAATACGATATCTATATAGATGCCATTAATTATTGTTTCAAATGTCGTTATTGACATCTTTGTTCGAGATGTCATTGTATGTACTTTTCAACGACATTCAAAAACTACATGTTGTAAATAATATGTCGTTAAATATAGTTTTTCTTGTAGTGATGATTTGTGATTTAATTTGAAGCTGAGAAACGATAACTAAATTAGACCATGATTGAATGCCATGAGATTATCATAGGATAGAGATATCTATGAGACTTGTGTAACACTATAAATTTCTTGTTCTTAATGAATCTTGGTAAGTTTAGAGTTTCCACAAAGATGTAGAAAATTTGCAAACTAGGATAAATTATTAATGCTTGAGAAAGATTAATGACTACCTAAGAAAAATTCGTTATCGACATAGGAGTAAACATCAGTTGATTAAATTAGATAATTTGAATAGGATTAATTTAGGTGAAATCGGATGCCCTAGTCTTTTATTTATTTAGGTTTTCACTTATATTTTTTTGTTTTGTTATTTTTCTATTTTATATTTGATTGTTCAAATAATTTTAGAGTTAACCAATTTTGGTACTTAGCTAGATTAACGCAATCCTCGTAGGAACGATACTCTACTCACTCTTTATTACTTGTCTACGATTCTGTGCACTTGCAGATTTTTCGCAACATTAACCCCACTATACTAGGGGCAGTCGACTGCCCTAACCAGATCAGCAAAAAAAGTTTTGTGCACTTTTGCTATGGGATTTGATTCTAATTCAAATTTTGAGATCGAATTTGATAAGAATAGATGCCCAATGACTCCCTATAAACATTTAACTTATTCCTATGCTTTCATATCAATTACTAACATCAATGAAGGTCACCTGAGAGGTTTTAGAGAAAGATTTTCTAGGAGAGAAAATCTTTTACTTTGAGAGATTATTGTTCAACACGTGGAACAATAATTCTAATTTTTCTCTTATGATTGTGGGGAGAGATACCAAGGGAGAATTGAATGACATGTGCCCACTCAAACTCCAATCATAGAAAAGAGAATAGCAAAGAAGACTGGTTGTTGAAGCTTTTCCAAACGCAATTCTTGGTAGCGATTTTATCAAATGATTTTTCTTTCAGAAGTGTAGTTCCAATTCTAAAAGATACATAAGATCTGTTATTGATTTATCATATATAGCATGTGTAACTCGTTTATGAAAAATTTTATTCATTAAAAAAATTTTAAAATTTGTTGCGATCAACCAACGACCGGAGCCGCCACACATGCCACCGCAAGTGGCTGGTTTTCGATAAGGCTTGGATTTCAGGATCTTGACCTCCAATCAATGATCTGAGACAACCTCATGATTCATTTCAACATTTTGGACGTAATGGTGCTTTTCGTTCGAGCTAATTCTACTCCGTTAGAAATTGTCTAGTACTAACTGCATGCAAGTTGAGGCAAGGTGGACTGGAGTAAAGGAGTCTAGAATGATGTTTTTAACAATGATAAATCTCAAAGAAGCATTTCTAGCCATCCATGGCTGCTCTAGCACCACTATCTAGAGAGGCTTCCTGGACTGTAAAACTAGTAAGACACAACTAGGCCAGCTTCGCTCAGAATCTAGATAAATAGGATCTTGCCTATAGTATGAATAGTTTTTAAATAAATTGTTTTTCATGTTTTTATAAAAAATATGAAATGTATGATAAGTGATATGTTATATCATGCTATATATGATATGTTGTACTATATTAAGTCATGATCTACTATGTTGTGTTATGTTATGAGTATGATTTGTTAAGATAAGTCATTCCATATATTGTTATGTTATGATTATGTCATGTGCAATAAGTAAGATATATTGTATTGAATTATACTATTCACTCACCTTTAATTAAACATTTTTATGATTTATGAAATTGTGATGGTATATAGTAACATGTCATACTACATACACATGATAAGGTAAGTGAAACAAATAAAATAAATTAAGGGTGTCATACTAACCTTTCAATTTACGGGGAGGCTTAGACTCAATTCAGTACAATTTATGATCTCGGTGTCGTTAAAAAGCATGCACCTAAGGAGTTAGCGCAACTTGTATGACCACCCATGCCCAAACAGTAAGATAAGTTAAAGCTTAAATAATTAAGCATAAAACAAGTTGATAAGCAAGCATAAAATGTTCATGCATGTTTTATTAAATGTTTTCCAATGATGTTTTGCAAGTTTAACTTCCTACTTACTGAGCAAAAGCTCATTTAAGTATGTTTATTGTGGCGTTCGGCCTGGGCGTACTCCCTCAAGCCTCCATAGGACCCACCTTATGGGGGCCCCGGACTTATAGCTCTTATTGGTAGACCATCCACGTGCCGCCTATTTATCCGTACTATCCCCTCTAGGGCCCTCTGGCCCCTTAGGGTTTTTCTTTCGCGTCCTTCGGGTTCGAACCTCAAACCTCCCTTAAAAGGTTCTTATTTCCTTCTCTAGTACCAATTGAGCTAAAGGGGCCAGAGGGCCCCAGAGGGGACAGTCCGGATGAGTGGGCGGCACGGGGATGGTCTACCAATAAGAGCCATAAGTCCGGGGACGCCGCAAGATAGGTCCTATAGAGGCTTGAGGGAGTACGCCCGGGTCAGACGCCACATTCATGCTGTAGGTAAAGAACTTGTCAGCTATACTTGATGGATAGTGGTGAGCGACAGACGAGTAGTGGAGATGGGAATAGATTGTAGCGACCCCCTCCCCCGGGAGGAAAGAGAGGAGAGGAGCGCCACTCATCGTTCATTCGTGCATGTGAAGATGGGCCAGTTTGACAAGCTGATCAAAGACATGATAGGAAAAATAATCAAACCTTAACTCAACCTTAATGTGGAAATTATCTTATCATTAGCAGCAGAAATGTTAAGATTACAACACTTATACAAAAGCTAGAAAATCCCTTAGATGTCCTCAATAACAATTCTTAGTTTCCAATAATATCATAGAAATACTTAGAAATAAATATTGCATCTTAGACTCGTCATGGGACCTTGGACCATTCTTGCTCAGTCATCTACATCCTTACTTAGAAGCTCACCTGTATCACGAGAACTATATAAGCATAATGCTTAGTAAGTAAATCACGGTAGTTCCACATAAAAACATACTTTTAGAAACATACATTTCTTTTAGATTTTTGGGCCCATAACATAACGTTAATCTTAAGCAGTCAGAACCCCTAACATTCATTCATAAATGCTCCCTATCTTAGAACATGCTTCCTCAAGAATTTGACCATGAAAACATACATAACATTAGTTGGTTCATGACAACAAGAGAGTTCACATCATACTCATGAAAAATCATCAAAAACATCTTTAAACATATTCATCATAAAAACATACATAACTTTAAAACATGCTTTAAAACATACTATTGTTCAAGTGATGCAATGGAGGGTATACTTACACATATCATTTAGTCATGATCATCTTAAATTCTATACATCATCTACTTTTCTTCCATACATCATATAACATTACTCTTCATATTCTAAGGAAAGCCATCTATTGAAACCCTCGTGGTTCTCTTCTCTATGTTTTCTTCATACATTCATACATCTCCTCTATCTCTTTGTTTCATTCCTTTCTTTCTTTCTCTATTTCTGTCATTCTCTCATCTTCTCTTTCTCTCTCACATTCTTACTCTTAGTAGCAAAATAAACAAGGAAAAGAAGAAGAAGAAGAAGAAGAAGAAGAAGAAACATGAAGATTGAGAGGTTGAGAGGATTTGTGAGTAAAATGTAAAGAATGGGAGTAATTAATATATATATATATATATATCTATATATAAAAAGAAACATAGCCTTCTATATAAGAAACAATTTTTTTATAAAAAAGGAATGCATACTTGTAGGAGAGGAAAAGAAACTAAATACGAAAGTCAATGATTCAATAGAGGAAAATATAATGATATCTTGACTATCCATGAATAGAATTCTAAATAAGTGAACTAGTTATCAAAAAAATAAATAAATAAATAAATAAATAAAAGGAAAAAAGATAATTTCAGATTCCAATATTAGCTCCATTTGCCTAATTTCAATTATCAAAATAGGAAACCTATCCAATTATCATTAAAAAGTCAATTATCAAAATATAATGATAATATCTTGACTAATTAGAGGCAATTTACACGTGAGATTA
>CAMOHE010046827.1:0-114193 GCA_946598075.1 Artocarpus hirsutus
GTGTTAAATTTATTAGTTTCAGTGTTACTCCACTAAAAACCTGAAACTAAACTTTTATGGTTATAGTAAAATTACTCAAAGAAAATTAGCAAGTAGTCCATTGATATAATCATTACATATAAGTCAGTCTTCCATAAATAGTTCATAATAAGAGCCAGGTTCAATTTCCGTTTACCTCTCTTATTATATCTTAATCCTTAAGTACCAACAATTCTCTAATGAACAGTTAATTCATAATCTTATTATGAATGAGCGCTCTACTATTCAAACCTTGAATTATCACTCAAGAGAACTATTTTTCTAACTTTCATAGGGAAGGAATGGATTCCATATCTGTATAATATTATTTCCAGCCACTTATTACATTATATTTTCAAAATGTTAAGTTATGATCTGTACTTACACAAATCTTACCATGCAAGTTAAAACACATAATGTCATAAATAGGAGTCTAATAAATACTCAGGATTAAGACTGTCAAAAATATGATCATCATAGTGATAAATTTGAATACTCTATTTGTAACGGATGATTATTAGAAATTCATAATTTATCTGGTCCAGTCCTATATAATCTTATTATATAAAGTACCTCCAATCCAATATCTCTATATTAATAGTCTGGATAATAACTATTTCATTCTGAATAATATTGGACCGCACTTGTAATATTTAATTAAAGATCCCAAACTTTAATTAATTATTACGGACTATTTAGATTATTATCTATAAATTTTATCCCTAAGCATATAACACTTATATGCTAAATTTATAGTCACATAAATAATCATGAAATTTTCTCGATGTTTACAAATTATTCATAATCCATGCAAGCAACCAAAATAATAATAAATGCCACTTTATTTATTTATTGTCAAAAAATACAGTGTCACAGCTTTTAGGGCACTAAGCCCAACAGTTATTAATCAAAGAAAAACAAAATTTATGTCTATGCCAGTTCCTTTTAATGATGATCAAGAAAAAAAGGTACAAATCCATAAGCAAATTTATGTCTATGCCAGCTCCTTGATGATCAAGTAAAAGGGTACAAAAGCAAACTAAGGAGAAAGTTGAGAAAACCAGCTTAAACCAAGTTTTATCACCAAAAACTAGCTTAGCTCAAGTGCCATGGGCTTGTGAAATATCCCTGATGAAGGCATCAAGATTTGCGTCGGACGAACCGCCTTTGGCAATTGCGCGGTGACAGGTCTCTCGAAGTTGCTTTGCTCTTTCTCTCATCAGTTTCCCTTCCCTATTTTCCGGATCCATAAAGCTCTTCACAATCTCAGCAATCTCATCTCTTGTGACCAAATTTTCATCCCCCGTAATACCTTTCTTCACCTTGCACCCAATTTTCCAATCCTCCACAATTTGCTTACTGGTTGATACTTGGTCCCAAATAATAGGAAAAGTAAGGATTGGGACCCCACCATAAACGCCTTCCAAAGTGGAATTCCACCCACAATGTGTCCAAAAGCCGCCTACAGAAGGATGGCACAACACTCTCAATTGGTCACACCAAGGCACCACAAACCCAAAATCTCCACAACCATCTTTGATCTTTGAGGCATCCCCACGTGCCACCCACAAGTATCTTGCGCCACTATTCTTTATCCCAACTATTATTTCATCCAATTGGGCACTTGAAACCGAAAGAAAACTCCCGAATGAGACGTACAAGACAGATTTTTTTGGTTGAGAATCAAGCCACTTGAGATAGTTAGGCGCACAAGCAAAAGATCTTTCAAGTTGTGAGTAAGGAATGCTAGGTCCGATTGAGTATACAGGAATCGGAATTTTGGCCGTCAGAACATCAAAGACTTGGGATTCAAGCTCATACACTGAAGTGGATAGGAAGTACTGCGCTTTGGACACCCCAGAAATAACTCCCAATATTTTTTCCAACATCTTTTGACTTGCATCGTCTGTGTTTAAAAGTCCTCTTGGTAGATCTGCCAGGCGAGTTGCTGAAATTCCGGGAATGTAATCTACGGCTTCATGTCCTTTCTCTTTGACATTAATTCAATGTGACACAAATAGAAAAGCAAATATATCAAAAAATAAAAAATAAAAAATAAAAAATTAAAGTACGCATGATTTAAGATAGGAGTATTGTAATTATTAAATGATTAGGTCAAAGTTTGACTGTATATTGCCGTCGTGGATATGCTAAATTTCAACCAAATAATTTAACACCAAAGTGTATTTGAAAAGTGTTATCTACATTTGGTCTATACAGTTTTTTTAGTTAAAAAAAGATCAATAGTGGTGTATTCATATCCCCGCTCAATGTCTTAAAAGAAATTTATTGAGAGCATAGGTGGATCAATCAAAAGCTTAAATTGATAGGTGATCCAAACTATGGAGCTGTTTAATAAACGGATTCGAATTGTGCTGATTTAGATTCTTTTATTCTGAATAGTGTGGTTCAAATTAGTGTAAATTGTTATCCAAATTAACATTTAGATGTGCATTTAAAGTGTTACGCTGAATAGGAATAAAATTGAAATTTGTATTGGATAATTAGTGAAAAAAGTTTTTGATTTATTAACAAATCTAACAAAATCTTAAAATGTTTGATCCTAAAAATATGCAATACGAATTTTAATTTATTCCTCTCTTCATTAGAAGGCAATGAAAGAAAAATCATCTTTAATCGGATATCACGTGGAAAAGTTATGATTTTTTTTTTTCAAGAATATATCGAGTCTAAAGAGTTCAAGACGGAGGTAGAGTTCTGAAAACTTGATTCAGATGATTCATTTGATTTAAACTTTAGAAAAAATCTAAAGATTCTGAAGATTATTTGAATCGAAAAAGATTTTTTTGTCATGACTTCAGTGGCATCAATTAGGGCTGGTAATACATATTATAACCCGACATAAACTAGACACTTTTTTTTATGGGTTAGGGTCAAAAAATTAATCATGGGTTATTTTAGTGTCAACCTAAATTTGATCCGTCTAAAAACAGGTAGTATTCGGATCAACCCACATAACACTAAAATGACCCAGGTGATTAATTAGTTAAATATTTGTTAAAATATTTTTTCTATTATAAAATATTCTTATAAGACAAAATCCTAACTCACTTAATTTCAGACTAAGTTTTAAACTAAATTGATTTTAACTCTTGAGCAAGAAGATTATTTTAGCTTGATCACTTTATTTTTTTTTATTTTGTTAGACTTGTTATTTTATTACTTGTTATTTTATTGGTGTTGGACTTATTATTTTGTTAGATGTTTATAAAAGGTTAGGACAATTTTTTATTGTTGTAGTATGAAATTCATTTGATTTTTAGAAAATTTGTTTTATGTTTGTTTTTATATTATATCAATGTAAATCAAAGCTAAAGACGTCATAAATTAGTGTAGGTTACTACTAGTCATTGACGAGTTTAAGGTCATTAGTGGGTTACAAGTTAATAGAATTTTATAGGTTACATAAAAAAAAAAACAAGTTAACATAGGTTATATTTGTGACCACATGTATCAAAACAAATTGTGTTAGCATTGAATTAATTTATATAAAAATTGACACTTGATTCGATCAGAATTCAACCCACCCATGTAAATTACCACCCCTAACGTCAATTCAAGTTGTGACGCAAGCTCATATGTAATCAAAGAAGTGTATCATTGACGGAGTCAAAAAATTTAAAAATAAATACACTTTTACTCATTTCACCGGTCATTCGAGACAACACAACCATGTGCGTGATTGCCAAGCCTAGCATCAATTCAACGTTGTGACCACATATGTTGACAAAGAATTGTTTCGTTTACCAAGTAAAAAAATTTCAAGATAAATACACTTTTACCCATTACACAATAACGTGCACGATCCATTGTACCGTACATAGACAAACTTTTTTTGTCCTTTTGCCGGTCAAGGACGAAACGTGCAGACAAGTCGAATATTATTCACCCAAACGTAAAATAATAAATAAATAAGGTAATGCAAAAGTAGCCATCTTTTTTAACCGCGATTATAATCTATTATTAACCAGACCCCACTTAAAAAAATATATTACATGTCAAAATTAAACCTACAATTTTATAGATAACAAAATTATAACTTTATAAAAATAAAAAAAGATTTTTCATGCAAAAATTACACGTCACATTTATAAAACGCTAATTTCTTGTCACCATTTGAACATTTTCAAAACCAATAATTAAAAATGTTTAAAAAAACTTGAAGTTAAAAACTTAATCATTATATTATATAAAAATTTTATAGTATTTTATATGGTAAAATTTAAGAGTTTATATTATAACAAATAAAATTTTGGTGTTAAATGTTGGTTTCCAAACATCCTCAATAGATGGTCAGCGGCTGATCTTTGAGAACTCATTTTCACGAATTTTTTTTTATAATTTTGTTTTTCCTTTTTAAGGGAAAGTCAAGGAATCAGCACATAGGATGTCGATCATTTTTATTAATTAATTCACCTATCTACTTACCTGAGAGTTAGGCAGGGAAATGGCCGTTTTGTTTGAGCAGCTCAACATGATAGAACACGGAGAAAACGGAAGCAGACGCAGTCCAAAGCCAAGCCACCGGAATGTTCCTCCGGTTGCCAACTTCGAGCGCCCAAAGTAGAACATTATCCGCTACGATGGCGCTTACCGGATGCTCGAGGCGGTCGAGGAGCTCCTCAAAGGGACCTTCCAGCCTCGTCAGGACAGCTTCCATGAAACCCATTATGTCCTTTGAGCGATCGTGCTCGGAGGGTACGACGTTGGGGATCGTTTGGAAGCGGATCATGTTGTTGTTGTCGGGCGATATTGTCGGATCCTGAGGACCGATCAGGCCGAGCCACTCTTCGGTGACGACGAAGGTGACGAGAATGTTTTTGTTGTCTGCAGGCTTCCGGGAGGCGAGCTGATGGCAGAAGTTCATCATGGGGTTGATGTGGCCTCGGCCGGGATAGGGCATCGCCACCACGTGGCAGCAGCCGGACGACATTTTCCGGGGTGTTTAAGTACTGGTTAGGTTAGGAAAAAGCTCAAGCACCACAGAAAACTAGGGATTGAAACGGACCAGAAAATAAGAAAGACGATAAGCTTGACCAGTGTTGTTTTCGTACCAAAGATATCAAAATTGACCAGCCCTTGACCAGCCCACCCACACATGAGGAATAATTATCTAAATCTTTAAAAAAGAGAATCAAAATTAAAAGGAGGGATGGATAACCGATTTATGCCTCCAACCCAATGAGTCAGGCCGTAAATCTCTGAAAATACTAAAAGGGCAAGAAAAGAGTACTCCAAACTCTAGGGTCGGTGTTCACGAAGCCATTTTCCCCATATTGCTTTTCCTGTAACCAGGACCACTACGTGTCGGGGAAAGTTGGAACAACTCGCATGGGCATTTGCGAGAGGGTTTCTATTCATGCCCTCGGTGGAAACCCACCCTCTTCGAGTCAGGCCCACTAGTGGGTCCACTCTCCCTTGAAGATAGGCCTCCCATGTGATTATTAAAAAATAACAAGTCTCATACTAAAAAATACATTATATATTTAATTGAGATTTACGATTTTATAAACAATGAGATTTTAACCCCATAAAAATAAAAAGAGTTTTTCTTTATAAAAATCTACGACCTGCAAAAATACAGTCCTCAATGACCAAAAGCAAAAATACAGTACTTGAAAGTTTAGAATCCCAAAAAATACCCTTCAACTTTAACAAAATCTAAATGTGTTTAAACAATTAGTTGGAACTTAAACGTTATAGCATGTGAAAGTTTTACACAATAACAAACTACTACAATATGTTAGAACTTACTCTATGGTAAGTTATAACTTTAGGTTTCAAGTTGAACAAACTTACGTTTGCTCTTGTGATTTTGGTAATCCAATAAATATACCTCATGATTTCAAGTTCACCAAAACTAGCCCCAAAGACGAACTTTTGCATGTTAGTATCAACTTATAAAAACATATTTCAAATATAATTCTCGAAGGTAACAGATTATGGTCGAGTCAATAATACGGTAATCACGTTAGAGATTTTCTTCAACCTCTCTAGTAAAGGGACTCTACTTTTTGCACCAAAAAGAAGAAAGCAATATGCAACATTGAAAACAAGAATATAAAAAGGTCGCCAAACCTCGACTTAGTGACAATGTGATATAAATGTAGCACATATAATGAATTCAAGGGAAATTTTATTTCCACTCTAAATATTCCTAAAGGCACCACAAACTAAAAAAATATTATATTTTAAAATTTGAAATTATGTTTTTAATATTAGAATCTATTATACTCTCTAAATACCCTTATAGTACACCCTCTAACAAAACCCAATCTCTTCCCATAATTTTAGTAATATTTTTTTCTTCTTCTTTTTTAACCGGCAAAGATTCACACCTCATATTTAAAGAGCCAAATATCACGTTTGTAGCTTTCTTTTTTTAAAGGGTTTTTTTTTTTTTTTTTTGAAATCAAGATAAGTTCAAGTTTAAACCTGCATTTCAAAGAAAAAAACAATATATCGTGATAAGCTTTTCATCAAATTGTTCAAGCTGTTCAAAAGTTTTTTTTTTTTTTGTTCGTGAACTGCTTTTTTTTTTTTCCCTTATGCAGAAACATAAAGGGTCATAAAATTGCATATATAGCCGATAGATATTTGTTCTTAATTATTTTCCTCTTTCTGATTTTGTATAATCTTCAAAGTGGTAAAAGTTCAATTTATGTCTTCTTTATGATTTATGATTCTTAAATGTATATTGATGATCTCCAGGATCATTTTAGTTTCTCTGTATTTTATTCATTGTGTTTTTTTATGCCAATAATTTTACCTTTTTGATCCTTGGTTTAAGTACCTTTTCCCAAATTTCCTTTTGATTATCATCATTAATTGATCTTTTAATACGATTATTTTTTATTCCATGCATTGGTCTCGTCACGCAGAAATCCAAATTCAGCCTGGGTGTGAACTTTGGTGGTTACGGAAAAAAGAAAAAAAAAACTAAGTTACTAAAATTATAGGAAAGAATTTGGTTTTATTGGGGGTGTACTGAAAGGGTATTTCGAAATATAATAGATTCTAATATTAAAAAACATAATTTTAAATTTTAAATATAATGTTTTTTAGTTTGGGGTGCTTATACAAATATTTGGGGCAATAGAATTTTCCTATTTTTAGATATATATTAATCTGTCTCCCATTCTTATTTAGTGTATGGGATTGGACTGCATATAGGGTTGGATTGAGATAAGGCCCTTAGTCCTGTGTTTGGGTCAACTTTTTTTAAAGGACTAGACGGTATTATTTTTATTTAGCCTGGATATAATACCCTGACAAGAGGATTACACAATCTCCCTCCAAAACATGAGATTACGACTCATTAGAAGATACGATCCTAATAAGACTTAAAAAATACACATTTTTTAAGGTTAAATATCATCAATTACATTAATATTTCTTGCTTAATTCTTTAATTATAGCATTTTAATGTTAAATAGTATTTTAGTGTCTTAGAGTAAAAATACGTTTAATTATGTGTTTTTAGAGTGTTTTTATATTTCAGAATATTTTTTGTAATTTTTAGAATCATGTTTTGTGTACAATAAATTTAAAACCATAAAGTTAATATATGTGTTTTTTAGTGTTTTAATTTAGTTTGTGTTAAGTAAGTATGTTAAAATATTTACTTCATTTTGGTAATTTCTGTTTTGTAAAATAATTAGTTTTTCAGGGTTTATCTGTTAGGATTTTGAATATAGGGTCAAAACATGATTTCCAGCAAAATCAAGTTATAGCCGTATGGTAGCCCATCATTACGGTTGCATCCTCGACAAATTAGCCTTCAATACCAAAAGTCAAAAGCCATTATCTTGGCTAGCATTCAGAAAGGCAAAAATAAAAGCAAAAGAAAAGTTATGTTATGAATAAATTAATTTAATGGTGTGGATGTTTATATTCTTAATATTTTTATAAATTATATTATTTTTATTTTAATGATTATTAGTATTGGTATTTTATAACCTTTATAACCTTTTAATTAACACTTTATTTATATTATTTTATTGTTGTAACTCTTGCTTTTTGTTTTCTCCTATTTTATGATTTTTGGTTTATATATGACCTTTGAGAGCCTATATTTATATATGAGATGTGATGATGAATAACAAAATTGTTTCTATCTATTTCTCTATTTCTCTTGTGTCTCTCTATTTTGAACTTTGTAATTTGGTTCTTTGTATTTGTTTTATAACAAGTTAATTTTTTTCCAAATGGTAGGACCTATCATATGTTGACACTTCTCCAAAAAAGAAAGATACGATTTCTTGTTAGCTAGTGGGAGAAATGACATGTAGCCAATTAAAGAAACATACTCTGTGGACAAAGCTCATCAGTTTTGTCTTTAATTCTATCATCTCAGCGTGCCTTTTCCCTGTTTCTAGACCCACTTGTTTATATTTTGTTTTCAAAGTATCAAATGTAGACCCATTGGTTTATTTTTTCACTTGTAAATCACTTATCTAAGCACGCGTGAAAACATCTAATAGATAGCATGTAAACTTTAGTGTATTTCCTTCGTCCGAGAGTTAGTGTCGACTGTATGTTAAATCTTGTGTCCACTTTTTTATTTAGTTTTTATGTGATATTCTCAGTAATAATATTTAAGTTATGTTTTTAGTTTATTTATTTTTAAATCCCTTTTTAGCTGAAGGAAGAGAGAGAAATTTTGGTTAATTTAGTTTAGTTATTTTTAGTTTTTGTACGTTTTTAAGCCATTATAATACCAAAATCATTTCACAAAAAAGAGAGTAAATTAAGAGTAATTTTAAGTTATTTTCTTGCAAAATAGGAGAGTTTGATTCATCGTAAACATAAACTGACACAGGTAATATTTAAGAAATAAATTTCTTAACTAACTTTAAATTTATATTTATTTTTTAACTTAAGTTTTTGCTATATTATAGATATGAAATGGCACGTTTAATGCTTAGTAATTCTTGATTAATCGAGAATAGAGGACGACATAGTATATACTTAAACTTTTTTTGCAAATATTTTTAGAGGAACTCATATATAATTAAGTTAGGAACCAGAATTGATCCTTTAACCTCAACATTTTCATAATTATTGTTTTCTTTAAATTTACTGTATTTCTTGTTGTTAAAATTCTAAAATTAATTTTAATTTTCTATTTTAAAATTTGTTAATTTCTATGTAAATTCAATAATCTACAAAAATCGTAATACCTGCAAAACTTGTAAATAATTTGTAAATAATCTGTAAATGGCTAATTTCAATCCTCAAATTTTGGTAAATAATTTAGCCAAATAACATAATTAATATATTAGACTTTGTAATATCTTTTTCTTGTGGGATTAACCTCAAACTCATTAAGACTTTATTATTTGGACAACCTTATAATTAAGATTATATTGGATTACACTTTTTAGGACTGAAACGAGGAAAAAGATTGACATACCCAACCAAACAAACAAGCTGAGTACTGGTTTGATCTCGTGCTAGCTTCTCAAAATAACATTTGTATGTTATTGTGTTTTAAGTTGCTTGTTGTACGGATCAAAATATATAGCCGTCTTTTTGTGCCAACCAAAAACAGCTAAGCTTATGTGTCGTTTACATTTTATCTTCCAAAATAAACAACCTTAGGTTTGGTAAAGAGGTACTCAGTTTTGGTGCACTTTTAAAAAAGAAACATTTCAAAGTTTGATCTATAGAATCCATTCACAGTGTTCTTGCAATTCCAGTCTAAATGAATGCAGCCAAATAAGAATTAAACGCACAAAAATCCAAATCAAACCGACCTCAATCCTCTATTGCTTCGTTTCCCTTATCGTTTTGCTCGAAACTTGTAGAGAGAAAACAGTATAAACAGAATCCAAGAAACGAAAAATTAGAAAACAACAAAAAAGGTACACAAGACACATCAACAAAGATCAAGGAGCAGAACCCTTGTCACAAGTAGTTAACTTCAAAACAAAAAGGAGGCAGATCATTATTCTGCAAAGTGTCGTTCAAAATCCTTAGACCAAGTTACAGACATTTGTGCACTAAAAAGTATGTCTCCGAAATTAAAGGCACACATAAAATGTTACTTAAATTAATTAGATTAATAAGTTAACTAATTTAATCATGTTACCATTTCTAAGATGATTAACTCTTACTTAGTCAACTTGAATCATTTAGTCAAAAAAGTTTAATTATAACATAATGAACATGAGACAAAAATGTAAAGGCAAAGATCGTAAAGGAAAAGTTTAATCGACAAGAAATAAGGTTAAGTATAAGAAATGAATGTTCAACGTTTAAGTCGTATTATCGATCAAGTAGGTTGGTAATAAGAAAAATTAGTTAATAGTCAGTATTGTCTGAATAGGACTCAAAGCCTATTAATAGAAAGAATTTATAAAATAGGAATATTAGAGCTTTATCCAGTTAAGTTTTAAACCTCACTTACGGCATGAAGAAAAAAATTTTCAAATACTTTTTATATTTGAAGTATGTTTGTATATGGTATGCATAATGTTTAAAAGTTCAAGTTATTATTTGTAATATTTTTACATTTGTTATGTTTAACGTTTAAGTAAGTATAAAGTTACAACATATGTTATGTTAAGCATTGAAATGTTTATAACTTTTT
Organism: Artocarpus hirsutus; assembly: GCA_946598075.1. NCBI lineage: Eukaryota > Viridiplantae > Streptophyta > Magnoliopsida > Rosales > Moraceae > Artocarpus > Artocarpus hirsutus. The sequence goes on from CAMOHE010046827.1 coordinate 10,634, forward strand.
TATTTTAATAAAAGCTTAATCAAAGATATTAATTAGAATAACTTTGAGTAAAAAAAATAGAAATAACCATTTATCAATAATCAACTATTGATGTACAAATTACATGTCAATTTCACTGAAAAAGACCTAAAATTACTAATAATAAGGGTGTTTTGCTTTAAACTTGTAGGTTTAAGGATAATTTGTCAAAAATAAAAGTTCAGAGGACAAATTATAAGCATACGACAAGTTCAGGGATAATAATCTCAAAATACCTTTATAAAATGTATGTTTCAAATAAGGGTGTTCACAAAATTCATGAATTCATGAAATCGGCTAAACCCAATCCAATTACAAGAAGGTAAATCAAAGATGAAAATTAAAGTATCGTATCAACCTCCTTGATGTGAGGTGCCCAAGTTATGTTAAAGTTATGACCTCGTTGTTCGATAGTCTTAAGCCTTTCACAAAGAAGCATTATGTTTATAATATCATATCACATATGCCCTTAAGATAAAGGAAGGATAAGGATGATAAGAAGTTTAAGCAATTTATGAATTATCATAAGAAGTTCATAAAAGGATGATCATGAATGAGCATAAATGGAATCATGCATTATGATTTTGCTTGTATTCCTTTCAATGAAATGTTTATGAGGTATGTGTATGAAAAATATTTTCAGAGATATTTTACTAGAAATATTCATGAAAAACATTTAACAAAAAATGTTTACAAGAAAAGGTTCATGAACAAGAGCAATATTTTATGTTGAAAGTTTTAATGTTTTGTGAGATTATATTTAAACTTACTGAGCAAAAGTTTATTACAAGTCCCTTTAAGCTGTAGGTAGTCCTACAAGAGCCAGGTGTAATGGGTTGGTGAGCTCGGTGCTATAGTAGACAGATGCAAAGGTTAGGGATGATGCTACTATGGCAGTTTTCCATTGCTTAAAGAAAAAGTTTTCCGCTATTTTCTAAAAGAGGTTTAAAAAGTTTCACGAAAGTATTTATTTTCTTTATAAGTTTTAAGAAACGTTTTGAATTATTTTAAAGTCAAGTTTTGAGGCATGTCTCAATTTTTGTTGCAACAAAAATCGCAATAGTTTTATGAATATTTTTAAATATGTTTTAAAGAAAAAAATTTACTTAGTATTTTTCTTACTAATAAGTAAATTAAAGTTTAAAAAATGATTTTTAAGCAAGCTAAATGATAGCTTAAAAGGCAGGTCATTATAGTTTTAATGTGGACAGCCAAGTCCTAACATCTAATTACATGACCATGACAGATAACATTAAGCACAAGCCTCATACTCTACTGTAGCTTATCACATGTTTTGCACATTATCCTAATATTTTATGGAATTTCCTCATATTGATTTTACAATTCAAAGAAAACAAAATAAAATCCAAATAAAATTGAACCTAATTAAATTCCATTTGTTTCTTTTCCTTAAAAAATGCAAAATCTGATCCCAAACCTTGTCATTTATTCAGAAGGGCCAATTTAAGAATTCATGGTTCAAATCAAAAGATCAAAATTTCAAACCTTCAAATCTCAAAGCCTCAATTGTTTAAGTTGTTCTGGAGTCTACAATTGTCTAAAAATAGATATCCAAATGAAATTGAACCTAAATAAATTTGATCTTTTCTCATCCTTTTTCATTTGTAGTGTTTTCATAGGTGAATGTGATTGTGTTTGGTCAACAATTTAGATCGGTATTTTAATGTCATTTCGTATGTTTTTTATGTTAAAATGATCTAAAGATGTTGATTTTGGTGTTTTTGAAGGTTAAAGATTTGCTCATAACTATGAAAACATCTGTAATGTGCACGTTAGAATGCCCATTTCATAGTATTTGTAAATAAATTCTCACAACTTTATCACAAAAATTACTCTATATATACAAAAAGATGGGATTTACTATCATATACAAGGATTTGAGAGACATTTCGGATTCTAATAGAGCAAGGCGTTGTTGAGTATGACGCATATATCAGACTTGGGGAGGGACAACACAACGGTCCACTCCACATGACAACAATGGAAATGAAACGTTTCTTTTGGCCCTCCATTAGTCTCTAGCGGCAACGTGGGCACCAAGTGCCGTGTTTGGCTCAGTCTGTGTTTTGTCGACAACCTCGTCTTGATTCATGCAATGGGTAGATAAATAAATTTTTGGAACTTTTGTCATGATGTTACAAGAAAGAAAAAATGAAAGAGACGTGTAAATCAAAATACCTCAATGTAGCTTTGTTTTTCTTTTGCTCTCTCACTTCGGGTTTTTGTCTCCCTTTCTTTTCCCTCACTTCTAGCTGCCGGCCCTAGCCGCCCTGATCGCTACCTATGCCGGCGAAATTTCCTAGTAGGAAGATTGGGGTTACACACTGTGGTGGAGTCACGTATTGTTGAGTAAGGATACTTGTCTTACTCAACTTTTGAAATTTAATTTTTTACCTTAAAATTTTTTTGAATAAATTTCAATTATATCATTGTTAAGCAAAGAAAATTATAGTTATGTCTCTATTAAAACTTTGAAAAATATCATTGTGTCCTCATTCAATAATCAAAACATGTAATTGTGCATGTAATGCAATAAAATCTATCATTACTCTTTAGAATAGTGCCTCTACTGACAAAAAGGTCTGGTTTGGCCATGGTTGCACGGAGGAGATCTTATATCTTTGCGTGGTATCTTTGCTAGAGATCTCATATCTCCTCCTAAGACCTCCGTTCTAGAAATTTTTAGCACAAAGGAGATAGAACTCTTCCAAGCTGAGTATCGTCTATTGACTATTATTCAACGGAGCAAGAGCAGACCGTGGAAATCTCCTGCATTTTTGAAAGGGAATCCGAGCTAGTATGACATCACTCAACAAACATCTGACGCACTTTGCAAACACGTTGTACATTGACTCTTGGTTATGGATAAAGTTGTATGGCCATTTTTCTAGACGATGAAGCCATGAATTGGGATCTCGACTCTATCTAACCGTCGATGTTGTCCTTGCCATATGATAGCAAAATGATCTATTCCGTAAACAATCACCAATTTTATTTTATTTTCTTTTTTTATAGTTTTTTATATTTTCACTAAGATGTTAAATAAATATTTTAGTTTTGTTCTTTTAAATGTGCCAATGAGAAAACCTGACGGTAGTACGGTCGGCGATCTCTAGTTGTTGTAATTGCCGTAATATGTAAGATATCTGATGGTCTTCACCTGACAGCTATAAAGTATCACTGTAATTTTCACATCTTGGTAAAAGGCCTTTCTTAAGGTGTAAGCCCATCCTTCCATCCTGTGATGGGCTTTGTTTATGGATCTAAGCCACGCTCGAAGAACTCTTGTGGGCTGTAGTTTGGTGGACTCTCAGGGATTAAATAGACCCATTTGCCCTTGGTCTGAGGTTGGGTTTTGATGCCGCTTAGGGATTTCAAATTAACTTGCCAAGGGTGATGGAGAAAATCTTCTAGGAAAACCTATCCTCTTATCTTGGGTAACCTGAAATCCATATTTATGCTCAAAGGCACGTGCTTGCAGTTGATGACCAGCTTAGCCCAAGGTCTCATTTCTAGGAAAGCTTTACAGATATGTCATTTTTTATGCCGTAGATTGAAATATGCTACATAGAAAAAAATCTTGAAAAAATGCCATAACCTACTTTTTTTTTGATAATTTTTTTTTCTTATATTTATTCTTGTGAATGGTATATACTGTAAAAGTTTGTTTACAAGTTGCAGAGGTCAATTCAGTATTCAATCAGATGGCAGTGGGCATAAATATCTCCCTTTCTAGCTCTTAGTGGCCCAAATAGCCCAAACAAATTAGCTTTAGAAGTTTCCACAAGAAGAAACACGTTTAACTCATATCAAGAAAAATAAGAACAAAACAAACAAAAAGGTATTTAACTAACAGTTAATGGAGTGGTAGTTGCAAATATAACCTAATGGTAAAAATAAAAGTTTGAATTCTTCTTCCCCAAGTTCAAAAAGTTAATAAAGTTTTCCCTTTATCCTTCAAATTCGTCTACAAAGTTCTCCTTGTTGCAGCCATGGAGTGGATGCAAGTGAAATGATGATACAATAACAAACGGAACTTAGAATAGTATTATTAACAAAATGAAAAATAATAACAGTGCAATATGAAACTTGAAAACATGAAAAACATTAAGGGTCGTGTATCATACGGTGTTCTTAAGGCAGATTCATCCGTTATCGTAAATGCTTGAGGCGTGAACAACGTTCGTCTCTCAATATACAAAGGCAGAACAAGTAGCAAGCATGTATCAAACGAAAGCTATTTCAGCAAGCTAGAATTTTCCTGAACTTTATAATATTGAACACTTCAAACCTCTAGAAGAATTTCTGAGAGAAGAGAAAGTAGATGAATTTTTGGCGTGTCTCGAAAGCAGAATAGAGGATGCCTTATATAGCAATTAGTAGAGACCATAGTCTTACTTTCTTTCCCATCGGAGTAAAAGAATTTTCAATTTAGTTTTTCAACTTCACATGTCCATATCAGTTGTATATATATACCATTTCGATCTCCTCGTAGAGGAAAACAAGTTTTTGCTTTCACCAGTCATTAATACATTATGGGTCCCACTCAAAATTAAGCCTAAAATAATACTTCAAAATGCTTTTTGTAAGTCATTTTTTAACAATATAAGGCAATCTTCCTTGAAAGGACTAATAGCGCAACAGAAACAATCATGCCGTTGCTTTAACCTCCCAATGATAGTAGTCCTATTTCTTTTTTAGACAAACATTGTGCCGACCAGAACTCACCATCTTCATCTTCATCATATAGACTGATTCTAGATATGTTTAACAATCGTCACAGTGCTCCCAAACTTCTTTGGATGTTATAAAATAACAAAAATAGTCAATAAGAAAATGAAGAACAAGAGCACGCAGATTTATGTGAAAAACGTTTCCCTAAAAAATTCTTATAATTTTAACTCTATTAAATATGTCGCATGGTGAGTTTTTTGTGTCAGATTAAACAGAATTCGAGTCACCATATTTTCACATCGGAGAAAGATCAATGACATCCTCAAGCTGACCTTCCTCTCACATAGAGTTGCATACTTGTTCTCCGTCGACTATTTAATTACTCTTCCCACTATTCTTTGACCTAGTTTGTTCCGTTTGATCGTTCTGTATATTATTTCTCGGTCATTTTGCAACAAAAGTGGTCCTGAGAGCCACTCTCTCAAACTTCTTCGAGCTTAACATCCCGCATCCAAATTGAAGATCCTGCCTTTCGTCATTTTCTACAGAAAATAAGCAACGTCTCTGACCATGTCGGATAAGCCAGCAACCAACCGGAGAACATCCACTAACCCAAGTTGTACTTGACGATTCTATGGAATCCCAACAATCTTCAACTGATAACTACAAAGCATCACAATATCAACAGTCATTGATTGACAATCACATGTCGGAATTTGAAATATTAAGGCCCCGTTTAGTATTGTTTTGAGAGTTTTTTATGCTTTTTGAGACAAAAGTTTTAAAAACACTTTCAACATAAATTTTTAAAAAATTCTCATTTTTTAAAACAAAATTATTTTCATCTATTTTAAAAATACTATAGCCGTAAATATCATCCATACCTCTCAAATCATAATAAGGTCCGCAATGACTACTTACCTCTCAAATCATAATAAGGTCCGCAATGACTACTCTTGGTACAGTATATTACTGATTAAGCGTAACGTAATATTACATTTTCTAGGAGAATTTTTTTATTAATTTTTTTGTCATGTGCCATGAATCAGAACATATTACATGGCGTGCAAATCTTTGAAGAGGCAGTTCTCAATAGCAGTCGTTTTCTCGTGGGCCTAGTAAAAAGTCTCAGCTCATGCCCACACCGGATAAGCGTCGACTAGAATGTCCTGAACCGTCTCCTTCTTTCCTTGGACCACTTGTATATAATGGTAAAGGAAAAGCCCAAAAGAGGTATATAGATCAGCTGTCTAGGCTTCCATTCATAAGCGCATTAAAAGAATAAAGTTTAATTGGCATATAAAGTTTTAAAAGTAAAAATTTATTATAGTATAAAGCTCTCATGTATTATAATTTTTAAGTTATAATATGACTAAAAAAATTAAGTTCATAAAATATCTATTGCCTTTTTGGCCAATCCAAGAACTTGTAAATTTTACCAAATGAGGAACTTAGTGTTTCCAAAATGGTAATATTATAACTATTAAAGATGCTCTTTTTTTCAGAAATTTTTTTGCACCATTGCCCTCTAAATTTATCACATATATATTTTTTTTATTTTTTTCTTGAAGTTTAATCTTAGCAATTTGTACTTTGAACCTACAAATGTATAGTAGACCACCACCAATTGATAACGGTATTAATTTTTCACATAAATTGACATGTAATTTTCATGTAAATAGTTAAGAAAAAAATTAAAAAAATCATTTTTTATAAAGTTTACCCAAATTTAGATATTTAAACAGAGTTAAGTCAAAACTTTTTATTTTGTTAAAACTTAATTAATTATCAAATTTAGGTTAACACACGTACAAAATGACCATTTATGTCATTAACTAATAATTTATATGCAAGTCACATGCCAATATCTATCAAAAAAATAACACTGCTATATCAACCAATGATTTGCTACGGATTTAAAGTTTAGAAAATCAAGATGCAAACTACCAAAATTAAAAACTTAGAGGACAAATTACAACGTACAATAAGTTCATAGAGCAAAAATGAAAAAACCAACATGGTATTCGGTGTATGGGTTTAGAATGATTTAAACCATGGAGATGATTTAAACTAGTATTTGGTAGACTAATAATTGTGGCAAGTTTAAACAATAAAAGCGGTTTTAAACCAATCAAAACCAGCAAAATCCAAACTTTAGGCTCTATCAAGTTTATACGGTTTAAACCATTTTATATAGTATAAGTAATTCTCGTTCTTGTTTTTCTTTTACAAACCTTAGTTTTTCAAATATCAGCTCTTATTTTAAACTTAATATGATATTTTATTCTTATTTAAACCTTTACATTCCAAAAATGCTGTTCAAACCACATAAATTAGAACCCATAATTCAAACCATAATATTCTAAACTATACCATTTTAAACAAAAAACAAACGCAGCACACCAACCCCTAATGGTTATCAGTGAAGTCGGTGGGATAGAACGTTTGGAATGGATATTTTGGCAAAGCAGCAATATTGGTCACAGATATTTACTCTACTGCGATCTGTGAGGCCAAGGTTGGTAACTAAATGTCAACTCCGACCCGTGAACCGAATGTCACGTCCCAAAGCAATGCAAATAATGCCAATAACCAGACTTCTGTACGTTATATCATAGTTGGCAACATCTATCCCATATGATTAAACAAATCACAGTTAAATGTGATTCATGATAAACGCCAAATACACACATGGATATGTTTGGGTCATCACCAATTTCATTAATTTGCATTTGATGTGAATTACGACCAAACTTTGCATCCGCACTATGGCACATGCAGCAATTAATGACCAAAAAAATTATTGGTTGATTAAAAAGTATTCAAACTTGGAAGTGATGTGCTAGCCCACTTGATATATACTTTCTCTCCCACATATGTTGATATTATATGTATGTATATGTTTATATACACATGCGTATGTTTATGTGCCAAAAGAATATTGGTTGACTCGGAGAGTGAGGCTGGTCCCATTGCTGAACATCTATATTAATTAACCTCCTGAAATAATTTCTCGCATTTTCAGCTGAATTCAGAAAATGACACTGTGCAGTGTAAAGAGGCCCATAAACGAAAAGAGCAATGATGGTATGATCAGCGAGGACCACAAGACATATAGACAAATAACTTAGGACTGTTTCATTCCGTGGATGGATTTAGTAATCCGTTGAAAGCAAGCCAGAATCAAGAATTATACGGTAAAATATATATAATTTTAAAGAAGACAGAATGTAATTTTTATAAAATTTCATATAACATTGAAAGAAAAGAAGTCAAGGAAACGTGCGTCTCTGATTGAAAGTGAACCATTATATTGCTGATGATAGTGAAAAAGGGTGTTCTGAACCTACCAATGATGTACTACATGTGTGTGAGTCCAGCTGCAGTTAACAATTAATATTGCCACGCCTAGTACATATGAACAACATCGGCTATAATTCAAGAATATGGACCCTCATGTCTCACGACAAGCGAAATTCCATAACAAGTGCTCAGAATAAATAAATAAATATGATAAATTTGAAAAATAATTGATTTTTCTAATATTTTTTATACCTCTTTTTGCTAGTCGATCCCTTTCCGCAAGTGTTTGTCGTAGTCAGCCACTAGAGATATTTTTCATGCAAAGAAAAGTCCACCTACGGCCGGTGGTGTGAGATATTTTGGGAGATATTTCTCATCACCCTTTTGAGATAATATCTTCTTCTTTTTCTCATGAAACTCTCTTCACAAAACGACCCTGCAAAAACCAACAAAAGTAGTTCCGATTCATATATATGTGTGTGTGTATAAATTTGAATTCCAAAATTTTTAAATATATTAGATAAACAACTAGAGAGGAAAAATTATAAGAGATCTGAGAAGTGGACAAGGGCGGAAATAACCTTGAGCCTTGTTCTTTTATCTGCATTGAGTTTGCGAACTTGATACCTTATCTTCTTCGAGAATAGTCTAGTTTGGCGCTTCTCCTTGTACCTCATAACACTAGCTTCCCTTCTTGTTTTCTCCTCTTCCATTACTGGCACCTCTCCCATCTAATCATTGAATGTATAAAAAAATTATTTCAATAATTAATCCAACATGTAAATTAAAGAACATAATAAAACAGCAATTAACTTTCTGAGTATATATATGTGTGAAATATATACTACACTACATGCTATTTTAAACTCTTTTTTTGTGAAAATAAAAAAAAAAAAAAAAAAACTAAGAACTATGCATGCATACATGTACAATTTTTTTAAATTGAAAAGCTCGTGTTTAGAAAGAAACAATTATAAAAGAAAAAAGTGGTTGGAGGTATAGTTTAGTAATAATTGCATACCTGAACCATTAAAAAGTGTTGAGTTCGAAAATTAAAAAAAAAGGAGAATAAGTTAACAAAATACTTACATAACAGCCATTTGTTGCCACTGAGAGAGAACAATTGTCCGCCCAAAGAGACCCACGATCAGACCAAGCATCCAAAACCTCTTGATAATTCAAATTCAGATTCAGTGAAACCCTCTTATAATCGTCATCCCAAAACCCAATTACGTGCTCTCTTACATTAACAATTCCCTTCTTGTTGTAGCCTTCTGCTTCAAAGAAACACTTTGTCATCTCCTTATCAAATAGCTTCAACTCTCTCTCAACCTCTTCTTCTTCATTGTCGTCGTCGTCCCAATTGCGAAATTCATAATCGCAATCCGTGAAATCCCAATTGAGTTGACGTACATTCATCTTGGTCAGCTTTTCTTCGTGTTCATTGATATTGCCCAAAATGCGCTCCGAATAGTCCATAATATCAACCTCTTCATCACCATAATTACCATTAATAACTGTGTTGGTGCCATCTGGGACTTCTTGTTCTTTCTTCTTTGGGCTTTTTAAGAATGAATTCAGACCCATCTTATCACCGTCTCTCTCTATTTTCTTTTCCTTTGCGTAGTATTGAAAATGAACTATGCAACATGAATATGCATGGAAGTAGTATATGTGAAGATATGAATAGAGATATAATGGATATTATCTTTGTTTTTTTTTTTTTTTGGGTTTTTGGGATTAATTCTATTTTTTAATATTTACCTGGTCTATTCCATCCTACGTGGAACCCTATCCTATACCTATTGGATGGTTTATGGGCTACCTTGTTGTCATTGGTTGAAAAAATCCAGCTTGGGCAAACAGCTTGTGGGGTCCAAAACAAACCTTGTTTTTCTTATCCTTTCCACAATTGATTGTCTTTTTGCAAGTTATCTAAATCTGTCTTTCGACTAATTACGTATAGATTTGAGATTTCTTGAATTTTCTCATCTGAACCAACGTGATAAACATTAGCGCCTGAGAAGTCAAGAACAAAGCTTAATGCGTTTCTTGACTTTCTCCTTTTTAATAGGTAATATATCAAAATGTTAGCACCATAAATACTGTTTTTTTGGATACCTCTTTCGTTCCTTTCTATTGATGCATGCTTTCATAATTTCTCTTTGACCTCAATTTAAACATCTTCTCTTGCCCTTTTTTTTAAATGACTAGCTTAACTTAACTAAAACGAAGGTGAAGAAAATTAACAAAGAGAAACAATCATAAAAATAATATGTATTCAAAATTGATATCACAACCATTTATTTTATGACTATTTACGGTAGTTCAAATTTGTGCCGATGTTCTAATATGCGCACCTTATATATTTAAGTATCTAGCAGAAGAACATCTAAGCACGAGTAATTTTTCATATAAAAAGTCAAAGAAAAACATATTACGCGATGTATATATATGTGTGTAAACAACATGTGATATATGATACATCACATCGATTTGGAAATGCGGGGTAAACAGTTTGAGAAAGCTACAAATTAACAGTTAATTAATTATATACCTACAACAACAATATATATGTATATGTATCTATCATACTTAACTTTAGACTCAAACTCTTTATTTTATATATATATATATATATATATATATATTGTTTTGACGGGATATATGTCTGTAAGAGATAGGAATTTGTTACATTAATCTTTTTTCAGGATTGTCGCTGTTTATGAAATTTTTTTGAACATATAATTAATCAATTTTTGTAGAAGCGCACACGAAATTAAAAGAGAGATGAAAACTTCCAAATTGAACTAGGTACTTATAATCAATAAATAATATTCTTCCAGGAAAAAATATGTACGTGTAATTAAAAGAGAGATGAAAACTTCCAAATTGGACTAGGTACTTATAATCAATAAATAATATTCTTCCAGGAAACAATATGTACGTGTAATTAAAAGAGAGATGAAAACTTCCAAATTGGACTAGGTACTTATAATCAATAAATAATATTCTTCCAGGAAACAATATGTACATGTCTCCTGTAGACTGTGCATGCCTCCCCCACATATTGCCCCAAAGAACAGGAAAAAAAAGGACAGTTTTTGCCTTCATTCATTTAATTACAGCCCATTTATTTATTAAATTATTAATTAATCAATGGATGTCGTTTTTGGTAAGCATCCCTCATCCAACCTCACGTGAAATTAGGTAAAAGTTCCACCGCCGTATTTTGTTGGTGTCGTCAGTTTTCCAGGGCTAAGCAATACACACCAATACCTGAATATAACTAACAGCTATAATTTTTAAAAGCAATACACACGCATGCACATTTTTCCTTGTTTTATAAGTTTAAACCACAGTTCCAACAATTTTTACAAGGTTTTTTTCACAAAAATTTAAATTATGTTTGTATTTTGCGTCGAATCTATGAATCAAACAAGTACTTAATTTGGCTCGAAGGCTGAACCTAGCTTGTCTAAATATTGGGTTGTCTACACACCAAGCTCTCATCAGATTCATGAATTTTAATTAATTAGTCGAGGTCGGTATAGGGAGATATGTTGAAGAAGACACTGTAGAGGACTGTGCTGTCACAAATTAATTAACTAATTGATTGACCTATATATATATATATTGTCTTTCAAAATCTAAACCCTATGGCCTTGATTAGAGCGTGTTTTTGCGCGTATTACAGATGTCTGTCCGTTACAGCATTAATGTGCAAGGGTTTCTGTAAATGTCTAATAGGTAAGCCAGTTGATTTGAGCTCCTTCATATGCTAGTTATTCTCAAGAAAATTAATGAAATTAGTTAACTAAAATCAATATTTATACTCAAAGAAGGTCGGAGATGGGACTGAGATAATATATATATATATATATATATACATACATACATACATATATATATATATCAAGACTGATCTAGAAACTAAATTGTTGATTAGGAAAGAAATTAAAATTATTGAGTTCCTATAGTCAAAAGAGACAAGCTAAATTAGGGAACTAATTAAAATTCTTGCCTAACAATATATATAACGTTTATAACAAGGAAGGGAATTAGCTTTTAAGCGTTAGTTTTCTTGCCCCGCCACCTCCCACATGCAGGGGTTGACCCGTAATTCTGGATATACATATATATATATATATATATATATATTTTTTTTTTTTTTCTTAGTAACATCTTATCTTGAGTCGTACATTTTGCTACCTTTAAAGCAATATGGTTTAAGGCCACATGCTGCCTCTCTCTTCCGTATACATGTGCGTACTGTATTGATGTGAGTAACCCTTTTTCGTGCATCACGTTTTTAACAAACCACTGATTTAAGTTCTAAATTTTACGTGTATTTATTGATAGTAATTAGTAGCTTTCCAATGTGACCCTAATATCAAAATAATAACGAAAACAATAACAGCAAGAGTAGTCATAGGTTTAGTCGTCTTATAGTAAATAATATACTCCTAACTTCATCACAAGATATAGAGTTTAAATTTTTTGTCCCAACTTCAAAAAATAGAGAAGAAAAATAACGAAACAGGAAAAAGAAAAAAAAAAGATGAGAATGACATTCTCATAGTACTTGATCATTAGAGAAAAGATAAATAATCAAGTCCAAAGAGATTCTTTTTGGAGAGGGTCTTGCATTACATGATCGGTAGAAGAAGAAGATGCAAAAGTGAGGTACTGAGGAATGTTGTTGCTACTGATCAAGTTAGTACTAGTGTTGGAATTAAAAAGAAGGGGTTTCTGATCATGATCTTGATCGACTATATGGGGCGTTGGCATGGTGGACTCTTGCTGCATCTGGATGCACAGTATCTCTGCCTGAGCCACTGCAAGCTGCATTTGCAGCTGAGAAACTTGGTTCTGCAGGTAAGATATTGCACCAACACATCCATAAACTGGGTCCCTCACTCTTGCATTTGCTTCATAAACCAAACTACTAACAGCATCCCTTCTTTGATGAACCGGAAGCTCCTGTGGGATCATAAATAAAAAGGAACACCAAAAATTAGGAAAAGAAAGAATAATAAATTAACTAAGGGTATATAATAAAAGCTACTGATCATAAAGTTATGAAAAGTGTTCTATGAATAGATTATTTAATATAGGAGCATTGGTCTATAATTTACAAGAATTTAAGTACTAATTTCTAGACAAAATTAATTATACTAAAGAAGATAAACAAAGTCGAACAACATGGTAGTTCATATATGTGATTGCGCGTTTAGCCTGACGGGAGTTTAAATCCTCCCGCTACAAATTAAAAAAAAAAAGCATGATATATAGAAGAAAGAGAGATGATTGAGACCTGCAACATTTTGCTGACATTGCTAGCACCAAAGACCTTGTGGACAATGGCGAACTTGTGAGGGTCATCGGAGGGAAAGTAAGGGGCAAAGATGCAGTCCTTGGCGCATCGGCGCCTCAACAACTTGCAGGAAGCACATGGAGATGAACCCCCCATATTTTACCTAATTGACACAAGAAGACCAAGGCGAAGAAATATTTCTCTTTGGAAGTACGTAAATTATAGAAGAGGAAGGGAATGTGTGAACTGCCTATAGTTATAGCTAGCAACCACAAAAATATTTGAAGCTTGGGTTTGACGAGAATGAGCTAAATATGTGCATATTTATATTAGATGGTTAGTGTTGGGGTGGAATGCTTCCACATGCTTCACTAATGGAATGGTTGCACATGCTTTTACTATTAAAATAATGATATATTCACATTAACTAATAGCTTACATCAATAGACTTTGTTTTTCTGAACCAATTCAATAATAGATTATTGAGACCAAATATTCCCCAAGTGTATAAGCAACATTCATGTGTGTAAACGGGTAACGCTAGTGTATAATGACCAATCTAGACATGATTATATGAATAATTAAGGGTTGTAATTAATATTAAATCTTTTATGAGAAAAAAAAAACTGTGAGGTTGACTGACACCGCTGTTGCGCGTTCAAGGTTGGCAACCATGCAGTTGTGTAATTTCCACGTTCCGGTTTGAACCTTTTGTTAATGTGTACATACATACATATATACGTCTATTATTTATGTACATGTATATTAATAATATACATGGAGAGACTCAGAGCTTATATATATATATATATATATATATATATATAAAAGTAAAAGAGGGGGCTAGCTCCTATGTGCTGTGCGCTGGTACAAATAAGAGAGGAAAATGTATAGTGTGATAATGAATTAATTATATATTTGAAAAAGAATGTTAAATATATGGAAGAAAGAGAAAGCAATTAATTGGGGTTTAGGGTTTAGTAACAAAAAGGAAATGAGGTGAAAACCCTAACCGGGACCAAGACTCCGAGAGAGATGGGCTCAAGTTCAACGTGAATGTCTGTTGGCGACATTCACATCGAAACATACATCTCTCTCTCTCTTCTCTCTCTCTCTCTCTCTCATAGAAAACAACCCTTCAATGGACGTGCAAACACCAATATCTACAATACCGTTGCTACGGTCAAGGCTAGCTTACGCGTCAATTTCTACGTGTCTACGAACTCAGTTTAGAAGTTACAAAGTTAGGATTTTGGTCAAAGGAAAAAAAAAAAAAATCTAGAATATGTGCTGATTTCGATGCCTCAGGGTAACAGCTAGACTGGTTTGCCTGAACTAATATGCACTACAGACAAATTAATGTTTTTATAACGTTTAGGTACTGTAGCAGCTATTATTTACCCGACAAATATTATAGTAATTAAATCAATTATTAATGTACCAATTAAAATTATTTTATTTAAAAACTATTTCACAATATTTATTTCTATTTATTTTTAAATTTTTATACCTATTTAGTATATTTATCGAAATACCCTTAAAATTTTTAATTAATTACAAAACTGACATTTGGTATTATATACTAAAAAATCTCCAGAGGAGACAAGCATAACTCAATTCTTACCTGTCTTCACCTATTATGTTCTCCAATCATTTCAACCATTCATTTCTTCCCTGCTTTTTTCTCTTTCTTCTTTCACGCTTCTTTCTTTGTTTTTCTTTTCTCTTTTCTTTCTTTTCTTTCACGAAAAAACAACCAAGAGAAAACCAAAGGGTACCTTAAGCTGCCTTTTTACAAGAATCTCCATAGACGATTCTTCACTAGCTCAAAGATCAAGAAAACCTAAACATTTTCAAGATCAAACCATGGATTTAAGCTAACTTTTGAGATTAGATTAATTTCTAAAACTTTTAATCTTGGTTCTAAGTTGAATTTTAGTATAAAAATCTTGATTTGAGTATGAAAATTTAAAGAAGTTTGTTTATATATATCTTAGCATATTTTCAAAATGTTTTAGATGAGTTTTATGCATTAAAAATCGATTTGGGTTTGAAAAAGTGTTTTGAAACTAATCTATCCACTTTGGGACAAACTGGGTAAAACTTAGTTCTGGTGGGATGCAGTTGACCATGTATATTATAGTGCGGTCGACCGCACTAAGCAACATGGGTAGGCTGAGACAACCTACAAGTTTGACAGGCCGATGGTTGAACAATCTCGGCAGGCCGACAGAAGGTCCAAAAATAGTCGTTTTGTTGGGAAGGCCAAAAACAATGATCGGTAGGCTAATCGGATAGTTCAAACTCACTTGTTTTTCATCGTTTTATGTTACAAATGTTCCAAGGATTTCATAAAATTGATTATGGCACACTAATAAGAATAGTTGGTAAATCGGTATGATTATAAATTAGAAATTTAGTTAAAGTATGGTTTATACGTCGTAGGATGACAGAGTACTTGGAGCTTACGTGGTGAGCTTGTTATTGTGAGCTAGAAGTTATCAGTATAGTAATTTGCCAAGAGATAGGAATTCTATTACTCATCTTTTATGAGGTTTTTATAGAATTAAAATTGATTGTTTTACTACAAGATATATATATGTATATATGTTGAATTGCTACTATATGAGTATCACATATGAAACTATGACATAAACACGTCCTGTATTATATAGTGATGAATATATTGATTTGATATATGTTGTTGTAAATTAAGAAGCATGGATAGAAATGTAAATTAAGAAGCATGGATAGGAAAAACTAACTCTATAAATAATGAATGATTATAGAGGAATGGCGAGACGTAAAGAGGGCAGCAATTACGTCTTTGGACACGAATATCCTAAAAGGTAAAATAGGAAGAGGTGATAACGCTCACTTGGGTGAAAAGTCCCAGAATGCATTGTACATGAATCGACTTGGTGAGGATTTAAAATTCAATGTCCCCTCACCGAAACACCATTGGAATGATTGTAGAATGGTCAAACGTACCCACTTAAATTTCGTTGAGTTGAGTGATTGCACAGTAGATATAGATAAGCATAATTGAATCCTGAATAAGTATCTATATATATGTATGAAACTTGGTAAGAATGATCATAATGTATCCACCGGAATTGAACATGATAATATTGATGATTAATATTGAGAGCTAACTAACCACGCATGTTTCAATATGGTAATGGTAAAAACCTAAAAGTGAGTAATGGTTTTCCCTACTGAGCATGTTGTCACTCATTCTCTCATATTTTCATCTTTTCAGGACTCACAATATGTGAGGTGATGACAAGATACATAGTAGAAGAAGCTATAGAGTTGTATTACGATGAAATTGTATCATTTATTGAGAATGTTCTTTATGGAAATGTAAGTATCGTTTGCTATTTTTTATTACTGTATTAAGATGTATTGAGTATTGGAATGATGATGATGACAATTTTACATTATTAAATTTAAAGGTGCTACATTAAACTATGATTTAATTGTTGTTTATATTTTTATTTTGTTTTGAGAGTTTTCATTTAAGTCTCGAGCATATTTATTTTGAAGTTTTATTTTTATTTTCTGATTTTTATTTTATTTATTGAAAACTATTAACTCCCACTTAGGGACGTTATAGGTATCTAGCAATTAAGGTCACTTAGCACAGCAACTCAATATTAAACACTTAATACTACAAGAGATATCTTGTAGCTGTCAAGATTTTGGTACAATTAGGAAAAAGAAAATTAATAAGTTGATTTGAGAATGCTGATCAACTTCTAATTTAAATTTTATAAGAAAAAATACTAATAATTTTTGTTAGAACAAAAAAATGTATTTTCAATCATGTTCCTGAACGAGCTATAAATCTTAAGAATCATCCATAATTTCTATATAGATAAGCACTCGAATATCCATTGTCATTTTTTCAATGACCAAAAAAGTTTTGATTATATTGCATAAAAACATTTAGATAGTATTATTCTTCAAGAGATTAAGTAAGCCTCTGTTTGACATTTCAATTGAAACCGTTAGTAAAAAGTTCTCAAAAGCTTTGATTTCAACCAACAAACACTGTTAAGCTCTTAAAAGCTATATTAAAAAGCAAAAAATTGCTACGACGTAAAACCCTCATATGTTACAATTTTCAAATCAATATTTCTAGTTCCAACAGCTCTTTCAAATGCCCTTTAAAAATATTCTCTCTAAAGTGAGTCAAAATTTAACAAATAAATTTATCGAACATATTTGTTGAATTAGAATGATTATGGAAAAACACTTGATCTTGCCATTACTAGATACGCTTATTGTTGGGCAACCTCTCTTCCACTTGAAATTGATGAAAGCTCACTTGACCTTTCCTTTTGGTCTTCTTAGAACTTGGCAAACTATTAATCTCAAACTAAAAACAAAAAAATAAAGAAACTAACTTCCGTTGTCCGCAAGTACTCCTTGTATTTATATTTAATTATTACGGGCTCTTTTCCAAATTGATTAAAATAAAATCTCTTCAAGCATTGTTTTTTCTTTACTCTTTCTTGCCGCGTCCACACTTTTTTATGAAAATTTATAAAAACTACCATATATTTTGAGTTTATTCAAAAATATACTATTTATTTTAGACCTTATCAGGACATTGAAAAGTGTGTAACAGATTCATATCTTATGACGGTCAATGCTTCTTTTTTACTGCTTAATGACAAAAACTCCCACAAACAAAAAAAAAAAAAAAAAAAAAAAGAAATTAATCTCTTTTTTAAAAAGACCAAAAGAACTTTTCTTATGAAAAACAATCGAGGTGTTTTACTTGAGATTTTTGTTTTGTTTTTTAACTTTTGAACTTTTTCAATTTTTTTTTGGTTTTGTCCAGTGTATGAATATTATCTTTTTATGAAATGCATGTCAAGAGAATATAACTGATGTCAAGGATAACTAGTAGATCCCAAGAAAATTTGCACTCATTAAAACTCATCCCTAATGAACCAAAGTATGAATTTGATACATACGTAAAAATATCTTGGCATATATCTGAGCAGGTCGAAAATGAGGTGCGTGCTTTTTGAATAAACTCAAAATACATGTTTAATACGTGTGCGTGTTTAAATTTGCCCCCTTTTTATTTTCTTTAGCTTCACTAAGGAAACAATTAGCTAGTTTGAAAAGAAGTATTTTCCCAACAAACCCACCATCCACCAGTCAATGCGTTTTCAGAATTTGGCATTTAGAAAATAAAACAATATGTAGCTGTGTACCAAAGGGCCACAAGCACAAGCTCAGAGCTTCTGAACCGAGATTTTTTAAAACAAAAAACCATAGGTTACGTGGGTAGCCTCTGCACAAGGAATAGATTGGAATAAAAAAGGAGAAGTATTTAATAAAGAAAAAGTACTTTATCAATTAATGTACGCAGCTGTCTTGCGTGGATTTTATTTAATTCTAAACGCTTATCACATCTCTTATAATTATATTATTGCAACACCCCAAGAAGAAATTAATGTGGAACAGTTACTGAGATCCGACATGAGGCATAGTTTTAAGGATTGGAAAAAAGAAAAACCCATTTCGAGAGTTGATTGGGACTAAAACAATCAGACTTGTCGAACCCCGAGACCCTTTTGCATTTAATGCCCTCCACATGATTCCAAGCTTCTAATCTTTTGTTCCGAGGAAAACAACTTCGATTCCCTAGTTGTCTCGTGGCCTTTGCGTATAAATCTTCCTTTTTTATACCACGTCTTTTTTTTTTTTTGAATATAAAAATTCTATTTTAACTTAATTCAAAAACTATACTTTTAGTTATTCATCTAGTTAAATATATACTTTCAGATCAAATTTAATATACAAATTAATACCTTACTTTAGTCAATAGTTAATTTTGACATTAAAAATAGTCAAATTATATTTAAGTAAAAGAAAAAAAAATAAACTTCAAAAAATAAGAGGTAAACAAAAACACACAAAATACCTATTTTTAGGTCATTTTATACATTTTACGTCAAAAACCTTAATATAAAGTTTTTTAAGGTTTTTGAAGTTTTCTTATTTTATAATTCGAGGATCTTTTAAGTAATTTTTAAGTTAAAATTAAAGATTATCAAGAAAAAAATATAAATTTGTATATAAATTTAATCTCAAGACATACATTCAATTAATCAAAAACCGAAAGTACATTTAAATAAACTTAAAATATAAGATATAACAAGGTAAATAACTATTTCTGAATAAGTGCATTACCTCACAAAGACGCGTACTAACTTAGTTTTGGTTTCAGTTTAAAGTTTCAAACCCCCAAGCTCTGGGAAGACGAAAAACTTTCTACGCTCTAGATTGTGAACAGAGCCTCTCTTCTAAAATTTGTATTTGAGCTGTAATTTTTTAATCAGATTAATAAAGTAGAGGAAAAACAGACATCTTTCACAATGTTAGAGAAAAATAAAAAATAAAAAAGTAAAAAAAAAAAAACATGCGAGGGCTCCGATGCAAACATTAAATGCGCTTGGTGATATGGAAGATTCGATTCTTGAGATGGGCATGGTTTTTTCAGATCAAAGACAACAGTAAAACCTTTCTAGGGAGTTCAAAGTGGCCATACTGACTTTCAAATTCAATTGCTTCAACAGAGAGGTGTTGGATTTCCAATGCCAAAGTCCTCATAATCAACCCAATGCAAAGAAAGAAAGAAAAACTTCGGGATAAAATTAATCTAGCTAGCCCGCACCACACAAGGGACCATGCTAAATTTTTTTTTTTGCAACAAAGCTGCATTTTCACTTCAAAGATTCTTAGCTATCCCGAAGGATCATGATCCCAACATCTCTATATAAACTATCGAAATAATTGAGTTTTTTTTTTTTTTTTTTGGGTGGGAATAGAAAAGCTTTATAAGATAAACATTTTCTTTAGTTTTGTGCCTCCAATTTTCCCAATAAAATTGTGATCCACTTAATTTGATTTTAAAGCGAGAAAAGAAGAGCATGAATCTAAGCATCTAAAAATATTTAAAAAGGACATAAATCTTTATCACTAGAGGAATGCTCCTCTTGTTCTCAAAAAAGAAATAAAAAAAAAATTGTAGAAACAATATTTGTGTTGGATCCCCATATTGATAGAGGGAATAATAAGGTAATTAATTTTTTTACAATAAATAAAATAAATGGCAGATTTTTTTTTTTTTTTTTTTTGTGAGTTAGTAAATAGAAATCCGGAATCTATCGGATTTATTCGACAACCCAATTTGATAAATTCGGGATTTACTTGAATGTTCTCCATGACTATATTCAAGATGTACCTATTAACTTCTTCATGACTATATTCAAGATGTACCTATTAACAATCAGTAAATACCATAATTTACTCATGATCAAATTTGATAAATTCAGGATTTATCAGATTTACTCTCATAAAGCCTCAAATTATACACATTTTTTCATCTAGTGTAATAAGTTATGAACAATCATAAAAATTGCAAACTACGTTATTACCTACAATTTCCCCAGAAAAAGTCTACGTCAAAGCCCAAATAGAATCTATAGACTCTGTCCGATACTAACGTACACTGATCACTCGAAAGCTAGAAAATTTTCAATTTTCTTCAAGTGAAGTGCTGAATTAATTTAATCTTTGTCACAATTCTTCTTGAGTTTCCTAATTAGGCCCTCGAATATGCCCTATGTCATTAGTTGGTTTATTTTTATGGACTCATTTATATTATAAAAAATGACATGGTTACAGAGGACATATTTTTTAGACCAAACTGTGAGATATAGGCAAACAAAACTACTTTCAAGAGATTATCTCAGTACAAGTATATAAATCTCATGAGCCGTGACTTATTAGCAAATATACATTCATGTTCAAGGAAATGCCATATATTTGCTCCTGAGGCTTACACTTAAAATTCAAGCCATTAAGACTGCTAACATGGAACACAAAATTTAACCAAGGGTTGAATTATGCTTTAATTCATGTAACGTCAACCATACCTAGTGGAATCTTTCTTAATCATGCGAGTCCTAGAGTTACTGTGAAAGAAACAAGGATAGAGAGGTCATATGCGTAGACAATGATTTTATCACTTCTAAAGATCATAGACCTACTCTAAAGAATATAGTTTCTAGACTATTATACGATAATGTATTAAAAACATAAAACGATAATCATAATCACCATTACTGCTAAGTATTCAAACGTCATAAAATAATTAGGGGATTTGGTGTACCGGAACTATCTAAGATCACCATGGATGGGCCCAGACTCCCGGTTTACGATCTGTAATAACACTTGTCAACTAAGACAATTAGGCTACCAGAAAAAAATTGACAATTGAGCCTTCCCATTTTGGTTACTTTTATACATGCACGCACACATTCATACGTACAAAAAGCCAATAAATGTTTCCAGTGATGTTTACTCCAATCGTCTTAATCCTTTGATCTCAATGAGGTATATTCTGGCATTCCATCCAGTTTGTAAAGATCCAACCGGCTAGATGTATTTACATAAAATCAAATGGAGGTTGATAATTGGGTGTCTCGTTAGTAGAGATGGTTAGCTTTTAGACTTTTAATATCAAATGGGGACAAGCTACTAACCTAATGCAACGAGTTTATTTCTGAGATGGACATGTCTGCACGATTTACCGGTGTCTGAAGTTTGTGGATGAAAGTTTGTATTTCTTACAGTGCTATAGTCATCGAATTTTCTGTCGGATCCGATCCCTTACCAACTTACCCTTCTATAATGGCGATCCCCCCCAGCAAAATAATGGCATTGAAAGCTAACCTGAAACAAGTTCGGCTATCAAGCCAGGAAAACTTTCTCAATATGAAAAATGATGCAGGCTGTGTCCTCAAATCCCGGTGGTATTTGGTTCATCAGTCATCCCTAGCAAGCTTTGGCTTCCACGCAAACATCGTAGGTTTCGCTTCCGTATTCCATTCCTAAACAAAGTGCTTGCTACAAACTGCATCCTTTCACCGATAGAAGAACATGCTTTACTTCTTTCCCTTGGTTTACTCTTAGTGTACACTGCAGCCTGCGCCTGAACTGATAAAGAAAACAATTTAAGACAGCCTATTTTCAAAAGATATATAGGGAAGAGGGGAAAAGTTACAGGGTAATTTACGCTAAACTCAGACTTGAACTTCTGCATTTGTCTAGAAAAGAATGGATAGTTAGCATCATTAACAATATGGAGCAATACAATCCATATTCCCAAGTTCTTTCATGACATAATTTGCCAGAATTGTCACTTGGACTAGATGTTTGGTTGATTTCCAATTAGAAAGAGAAATTTCTAAAGGAAATTAGCAGGAAGATGTAGAAAGAAAGAAGGAATTTCTTGCATTGACTGAAGTAGAAAGAAATGTTACGGATCCATTTAATTTCAAGAGCCTGTGAATACTCCCCACAGCTTAAGCTCACTAATTTCTCACCAATTGCCGACTCACAATGTCATTCCCTCCCTGGACTTGTATTCTCCTAAAATCCTCTAGCTAACTACTGTAACTAACAACAATCACAGAACACAACAATTTCCACATGCACAACGGACTCAGAACTTGACTTACTCCACAACTAAACTCTTGAACGCCTACAGCAACTTCTAACAATCCAATCCCCCTTTTCTTCTTCTTCATAGCATAGGCAAGCCGGATGGGAGGCTTATCAACATGGTATTGATCCTCATAGGCAACACTCTGAAATTGTCAGAAAGTGTGAATGACAAGTACATTACACAAGTCCTATGCCGTTAAGGACCCTTAAAAATGTGTAGATGTCTTCTGGAAATTGAAACATGAACAACAAACAGGAAACCAACAGGTAATGCTCAGAGATTGTAAACTTCTTAGCCGTTAAGGATCGCTAGAAAACTTAAGTGTCTCATCAAATTTGCTCCATCATTGCACAATAATTAGCATGATCCCAGCTCAAACTTGAAATTGCAACAAGAGTAATTATTTGTATTGAACCCAGTGACATCCTGTTAGGACTGCTATTGATCATATGGAAATTTTGTGCAATTGCCTCATCAACAATTAGCAGAAGCCCTTCTCCTACAGACTTGGTAAATGCAACCAACACTCTGCCATGCCTACATAGCACACAACATGGCCATTGTGTAAACCAGATGCTAAATCCTCTCCCCCCTCATTCTCTAATGCAACTTATTTTTTAAGGGGCCCAAACAATTAATTTTTTAGAGTTATAACTTCCATCCAATCAAGTTGACTTGAAGATGGGAATGACAATAGAAAAATGAAGCATGGTTGATCTGAAAAAGTAAGCTTGTATGAAATTCATGGATGGCTAGTTTAGAACACAATAAATAATATTTGACGTGAATGAATTGTCATCACTAGTATCTCTTATCTCAAACTGAACCTGTATAATCTTGAGGAACAAATACTTCGTCAAGTTACTTTAGAACAAAAATCAAATAATAACACATACCAGAATGTGAAGCAGCTAATGTTGTGGCACAATCCTTGAGTCTCTTTATCTTTTCAACGACTTCTAAAGTTTCAAAGAGCTCAGCTGTTTTGCCATCTGTTCCAGAATTCTTTTGGGAGCATAAGAGTGCATTTTCACATGCCTGAAAGAGGAAGAAACAAAACCTCAAGGATGAACATTAAATTTATTGTACACTGAAAAAAGTGTCAGGTAGTGTGAAAAACCCTTCGAAATTTAAACCAGCTTGGTATAATAGAAAGCATGTCATAATACGGCAAGCAACAAATCACAATATACAAACTTCAACTAAAACATTGACAAATATAAGACGAACAACAGAATAGTTAACTTTGAGATGCAAAGATGAACATCATTAGGAATTCTTTTGGTAAGGAGGTCCGGGCACAGTCTTCCAATTATAATTTGGCACTACGATACAGGCCACAGCAGAATACATTCATTAAGCCACAGCAAAAAGCAGGCAATGCATTTGTCAATTAGCACTACTTTGACAAATTACTAACTGATATTACATGCAACACACAAGACATACCTTTCTAGCAATAGAATGAAATCCATAGTCTAGTGATTGCTCAGCAAAGTTTAACCATTCGGTATATGAAACTTCTAGCCATTGGTGACTGGAGGACTTGAATTCCCTTAGAAGCAAGGCCTCGTATCTCAAAGCCAAGCAACTCTGGAAACATTTGAATTAACACGATTCAGCACACAGAAAGCACTGGAAACTTTAAAATATATAAATCAGCGATAAGGACAACCGAATCTATACTCTTTAGATAAAAAGCTTTACAAACAAGATCATCAACTTCACAAATCCAAACCCGAAAAAGGCTAAATATCGTTCAAAAAGCTAGATTAGAAGGCCATGTAAAATTCACGCATTAATTGTTCGTTTTCTTTCTCCTTTTCGTGTCAGAATCTAAACAAGAGAAAAAAAAAACGGCGATCATTCATACGGATCGCGAAATTAGAGATTTTTCATTTCTGTTCGAGCAAGGAGAGTTCAAGAAGATGTACCTCAACATCGCCTAAAAGAGCGAAAGACCGGACAAGGAACTCGAGATCGAAAAGCTTCTTCTCAAGAGGTTTCTCCACATTCTCGCGTATGATAGACATTGATTCAGACCTGAAGAACTCCCGCAAGTTCGACCGGAACTCCACTACGTCTTTGGAAGACATCACCGACTCGACGATTTGAAGTGAGGCGACGTCGAACCTGGAAATTTTGAGAGTTTTTACAGATAATCGAAAGGTGCGAGAGAGAGAGAGAGAGAGAGAGAGGGGAATGGAGAGGAGACAGACCTTCTGTTGAGGATGTAAGAGCGAAGCAGGGAGATTTGCTGAGCGACTGAGTTCGCCATTTTTGGGCGAGAATTGGCGGGTAATGTTCTTCTGTTTCGGTTCCGTTTGTATGTATTTAGAGGGGCCCACTTGAGTCCTTGAAGGAAAGGATTGTTAGTCCTCGACTCTTAACCTAATGACAATTTAAATCCTCAAATTTTTTATTATGATAAATTAGCCTTTGTACTTTTTTTTTTTTTTTGGGAAAGTTCTTGGCCTTTGAAATTTAACGTATATGATCATATTCTTGTCACATGGTAAAAGAAAATTTCAAATAAATATTTATTCTGTGTAAACAAGAGAATTAGACAAGTTCAATGCATGAACATGGATAAGAGAGTTTGGATTCGACTATCTACACTACCAAACTTGAGTTTGTAGCAGATTCCAGACTGTCTTTCAACGCTTGATATTCAGCTAGAATCAAGAAGAAAACATCTTGGATTTGCTTAATTACATAATGTTGGAGCAGAAAATTACCATCTTCTAGAAACTTTTGTTTTACGTATTTCAAATATTTGAATGACATATTTGGGATATTTTGTGCTTTGATTTTTAAGATATAAAAAAAAAGGCATAAACTAAGGATTTTTTTTTAAAAAAAAAATCATAAACTAAGGATTTTTAATCAGTGTTTAGATTGAAGGGCTTGTTTGAGATAGTTTATGCTTTTACTTTTAAACAGTAAAAAAAAAAAAAAAAAAACATAAGCTAAGGGTTTGTAATCAATATTTGGACAATGTATATAAAAGTGCCTTTTGATTTTAGAAGAACTTTTAAACTTGTTTTATTAAATAAGTCATGACTTCTGTTGGTATAAAAAAATAGTGTAATTCAATGATATGAATAAATTTCTCAATTTGTTATTTTTAAATATAAGATTAAAAATATAAATAAAAAAACTTTTCATAAGCATTTTTTTATAAGCACTAAATAGTTAACTTTTCCTAAAAGTGATTAGGAAAGCCAAACGTAATCTTTCAAAGTTTATCTAAAGATGTTAAAAACAACTTTTAGAGTAACCAAACTAAAAGTAGGTTTTTAAAGTTTTAGACTTCAAAAATCTTTGGTGTTTATGATACAAGGTTCAAGTATCTAATCTTAGTCCTTGGTATACTAATGGTAATTAAGACACAAGTGAGTCAGGTAGACTATCGAACTTATATTAGGAGCATGAAGAAGCCTTAACTAACGTCCTTGGTGGTCCCTTGGCGTGGAATAATATTTATTTGTCACTTTTACATTTGTGGTCGTTTTGGTTTAGTATTTGTTGTCGTAATCTCATTCGTTGGCATTTTATTTTGATGTCTTTTTTTAATTTTTTGCTGACAAAAGATGTACGTTGGTTGTCATTTTGATTTCCTTTTTATTTTTATGTCGTTCGATATTTATTGTCGTTTCCACGTTCATTGTCCTCACGTAATAATATCTCACTGCCATTTCTCATATGTCGTCGTTTTTTGAGATTTTTTTTATATTTTCGTCGTTTAGTATCACTGTCCCCTAGAAATCATTGCAATTTTTATTTCATGTCGTTTTATGCCAGTTGTACTTTCGTAGACATTATAGTTTATATTTAATGGCGTTATTTGTTCTCATGTCGTTTCTTCATATGTGTCGTATATTAACGTAATTGTCGTTATCTATTTGTTGTCCTTTAAATTATACTTTTTTTTCTTTTTTGTCGTTTGCCTTTTAATATCAGTTTATTAAAAGGTTGACATGTCAATCCTTGTTTTATTAACATTTATTAGATTGTTTATATATATTCCTCTAAATTATATAAGGTGTTTTAGAAATGTAGTTAGGGGCTAGAAAATGTAGTTTCGACTAACTTTTATTATAGTTTCGTTTTCAAATACCCTAATATCATTTGTATCGCTTTGTCCTTTAATTTTAAATATGCCACTTTGTCTCTGTAAAGTTTGTTCACTTAGCAAATAATCATCTACCATCTTATTTCATTCGTTTTTAAATATATCTACGTGGATTATTTTTCATTTTATTTGTTTGACTGGTTTAGTCTAGCTCGGCTCACTTTGAACGACCATCACAATTTAAATTTATGTTTGATAAAGTATTTGATTCGAACAAAACCACTAGTTTAAATTGAGCTGAACTGCCCAACTTAGAGTTCAAATCCCCTTCCATTTCAACATTTTGAAACAGTATTAAATAGTGATTTTGCTCCGATATATTTGTATTTATAATTTAACACTAGTATGTCATATTATTTTTAATTAAATAACTTCTTTTTATATATTTATATTTATTCTTTAATTAAATAATTTTTTCATGCTTCAAACTAGAGTTACAATACTCATTCAAACACAAATTCAGATTGGACATCCCGTTCAAATTAATACTTTAACTACACATCCAAATGCTTTTGTTCAAACTAAAAAAGTTCAAACTAACACAATTTAAACCGATAAACTAAACGGGACATTTATATATTCTCTTTAAACTATGGCACATTGCCCATAACTTTAAAAATATATCATTATGTTTCGTCAAACTTTGTTTTGTTAGCAAATAACTCAATTTCGACCGATTCTATTATGCTTAGTAAGTCGATGCCATCATCTTCCTTTTGATTTTAGGAGGATTCCACATCAACCCACTCTATATATCCATGCCTGCATGAATAATTTTTTACAAGAAGCCATCTAAGTGCAAACAAAGAATGCTTTTTTTTTTTTTTTTACTTAAAAATTTAAGGAGTATTTTTAGGGTATCTTCTGGCAGTGGTTTCTTTTAAACTATAAAAAATCAACAACAAAGAAAAGAAACTACTTAAAAATTGCTCATCAACAACCAGAAAAAATCAATAATACAACGTTAAAAAACAAAAATAAAATTCAATGCGTATAAAATAACAAATGATTAGCATTCAAAACTCAACAAAAAAAAAAAATGAAAGAGAATTTCTATGTAGCGCGCACAGACAAAGAATAAAACTTACGATAAGAGGGAAGCCCCGCTTCTTTTAAGATTGGCTTGTCAGCATATTCTCAAGTAAAAAGTGTTGTCAACAAAGAAAAAAATCAAATCACCAACTTGATTTCTCATGCAATTCTTGACCCATTTTTCTTCTACGGTGATTTTCTCAAATTTTAAAGATCCAATACCCTAAACGTTGCTCTAAAACTTGCTCTGAAAAAATTATCGTATGTCCCCTTTTTAAGGAGACATATTTACAAAAGGAGATTATTTTTGTCATTTTAATAAAGGGTCATATGATGGCTCACGTACGCTTTTTAATTGGATCTTGACAAATATAAGTCGATGGTGTTTTGTCAAAATTAAAAAATCACCGCCACCACCCACAAGCTACATCTCACGCCTATGGGCCGCTGTAACCATCCAAAAAGACACTCTGGAAAGGCCATTCGTGTTAATTTTAAAAAAAAAAAAAAACCATTTTTTATTTTATTATTATTATTATTTTAAGCACGATCCTGATCGCTGTTGTTCTTATGAGAAAGTGTTAAAGTGTGCGTGGAAAATAAGGGAAAAAAAAAGCTGTTGGGTAAGGAGTGTGTGACATAAGAGTTGACAAAGGAAGGGAGAACAATTGGAAATTGGGCCACCGTGGAGTAATGGCTGGACGACACCACCTTCCGCCGCCAAACGCCGTAAACCTCCGCAAAGCTCCTCCGTCCCGGCAAAACCCCGCGATGGGCGATGCCCGCCTTCTCCGCTTCGTCCAACCCTCGGCCGGCCTCGAGGACCGCGTTGCCATCCAGCACCGCGAGATCCAATCCCTCCTCGTCGACAACCAGCGCCTCGCCTCCACCCACGTGGCTCTCAAGCAGGAGCTCGCCGCCTCCCAGCAGGAGCTCCGAGCCCTGACGGCTGCCGCCGCCACCGCCAAGGCCGAGAGGGACGCTCAGGTGCGGGAGGTCTACGAGCGCTCGCTGAAGGCGGACGCCGAGGCCCGTATGATCGACACGATAAGCGCCGAGCTCGATCAGGTGCGCGGGGACGTGCAGAAGCTCGGAGCGTCGCGGAAGGAGCTCGCGGCGGAGCTGCGAGAGGCCGAGGAAGACGTTGCCAAAGCCCGAGAGGAGGCGAAGCAAGTGCCGGCCGTCAAGGCCGAGATTGAGAGTCTCCGCCGGGAGATTCAGAGAGGAAGGTAGGGTTTTTTTTTTTTTTTTTCCCAATAATGAACTAGGGTTTAAGTATTTCGACTAATTTCATTGGCTTGTCAATTTGCCATGTTAAACTCAGGTCTTTGAATTTCGAAATTTGTACTAGTTTTCACTTTTGTTAAATTTCGTGAATTTTTTTTTTGTCCTTTAAATAATGAAATTCTGCTGGAAATAATTGATGAAGATGATTAAATTCTCACAAAAAAAGAAGTTTCTGGAATGCGGTGAAGGTGCAAAATGAATTAAATTTCGAAGTTTAGGAGTTGTAGATTTAGGAGACGAATCATAGTCTAGGAGATAAGTTAAAATGAGCCTAATCTTGCCATTATGAATGTGGATTGATTTGCTAAATTAATGAATTAATCATGGTATGTTGTTCTTGTAGTATTATCTTTTCTCACATCTGGGTTTACTTTGTTCCATTTCTTGATTCTAGATATGCTATAGTAAACTGTGTACCATTTATTAGCGGCGTTCTCTAAACCTATAATCATCGAGCCTCATGTTTAAGAATTTTCTTAAGCTATGCAATTAGTGATGACATTAGACGATTCAGGTGTTGTAGTGAGAACTGAGAACCAATTTTAACTGTGACATCTTCCATATTTTCTGTATGGATATATGGATAGGGATGCAATCGAACAGGAGAAGAAAACGCGTATCCATAACCTGAGGCACCGTGAGGCGATGGAGAAAGCTATGGTCTCCATGGCTCATGAAATCGAAAAGCTAAAGGCCGAGCTAGCTAATGCAGAGAGTCGAGCCAGGGCTGCGGCTGCGGCAAACCCAAGTAAGTTGTTTTATATAACCTTATGTAAAATTCAACCATTTAACGAAAATTAGATCTTTTAATTGACTGATTTTGTATTCAGAGCATGGTTATGCCGCAATTCCTGTCAACCCTGACATGGGTTATGGAGGACAACCATACCCCGATCCCTATAACATGCATCATCAGGTATGTCCCTAATACAAGTATCACTACTCTCAAATGTAAGATTCCAAGAGAAATGGTTAATTTATTACCTGACACATGTAAGACCATACAATTAAGAAAGAAGTAAATGTACTTCAAATTACTCTTAACATATGCTTCTGATATTAGGTTCAAGTTGCCGCAACCAACGGTCAGTATGGATCTGGTCCAATACCACATGGCTCCATGGACATACAACAAACAAGTATCTATAGATAAGGATCTCTATTACCTGTTGGGCCAACCAGAAGTCAAGTATATGTTTGTCTTGCTTACGTTTCATTGTCTGATTTTTGGCTAGAATTTTTGACATCCGCCATTGATTTTCTCAGCAGTACCCTTGTTCAATGGCTGAGATTCGTGTATAGTTGTAATATTTGTTGAATGACAATTTATTTGTTTTTTTCTTCTTCACTGGAGCACCATTGTCCCTCCCCACATAAAACCTTCCCCAAAAGATTGCTAGACCCCATGTGTAGTGTGCTAATGTCAGTGGTTGTCTTTTAATCAATCAGTGTTGGTTGATCTCTTGGCAAGAAAGGAAACTAGTAAGTGGACAACCCAAATTGGGTTGCACCAGTGTGATTTAACTAAAATTTAAAATGACATTATCATTGATGCTGGACGGCAACAAGATTCCTTCTGTAATTAATGTCAGCGTATGTTGGAGCTTCGCACTTTTCTTTTGTTCGGGCTTGGGATTAGATTGGGGAGTATGCAGGCAGACCCAAAAGTGTATTTAGAGCTGCCTCTATTTTTACGTATGGCTTAAAATATTCCCTTGTCTCAGTTTGATACCGTCATTCACTTTCAGAGTTTTCAAAATGCACAATTTTAGACAATGGCTAAGGCTTTTTTTATTGTCAGTTTTAACCAAAATTTTTGGTTGTTACAGTGTGTAAAGCTCTCATATGTTCCAATGTTTTTAATCAAAACTAAGAAGCTCCCAAATACCCTATTATAAACGGTTTATTTTTGAACAAAATCTAGTGTAGGTGATCCATGAGGCTTGTAAGAGAGATAAACTGATTTTTAAAAAAGGAGTTCTGAAGTAAAATTAAAAAGAAAAAGTGTATATTTCATAAATGGGCAAATCTACAATAAGACCTTTCATTTTCTCTTATTGATAAGACATTTTTTATGCCATCCGATTTGATCTGATGGTCAAAAATAAGCAAGCTCATCTGTTGTAAAACAAGCCCATCCATACTTGATCAGACTTTTTTACGCCATCGGATTTAGATACGGTCAAAAATAAGCAAGCTGATCTTTAGTAAAACAAGCCCATCCATACCAAATCTATCAGACCATCACAAAATAAGACAAAAAATTAAAAAAAAAAGAAACTAAAAACTGACTTTTTTTTTTTTTAAAAGGTTGTTTCTCCGGTGATGGCATGATTGCTAATGACCTCCGACAAGGCCCGTAGGTCGTTGTTCCTCGTTGCGACCACTAGCTGGATCTGAAGTCAGATCGTGGTGACGAACTCGAGATTGTCGCGACCCTATCAGGAGGGATTTTGGTGGCCATGACCTTGCGGAGGTTCTCCACCGCACCTTCTTCCTAGCGAAACACCAGTCTCCGCCACACCTCAGCACCCTCCGTCGGGAGGCCCGCCCTACCGGTGATAGTCCCCCACCCCCCATAGAGGACCTTTTTGATTTTTTGAGGGTTTTTTCTTTTTTTATGTTTTGTTGTTTGTCATTTTAAAAAATAATAGGTGAAAAAAAAATGATCAGTTGGGGCTGGGTTTATTTTTGTTTTTGTAATGCTTAGCTTTTTGAACTATTAAATTTTAATCTAATGGCTAGAGAAAACGGGTCTTACTGTAAAGTTCTCTTTTATAAATAGTGCATAATTAAAGTTTTAAAAGTGAATGTTGAAGGTCAATATTATACAAGTGGATATGCTCAAGAGCCATTATTGGAAATAACCCCCGAAAATGGGGGTGCCATAATCAGCGGTGCTTATTCTGCTTCCCACACAATCCAAAGATAGAAAATCGATATGCATGTTTGCATGCGTTCGTTTGTATAGATATAGGTGATTGCGTACGTTCGTTTACAACCAAGGAATGATAAACCATTCCTCGTACAAAGTGACAGAGCATAATTATAATTTATTGAATAAAGATGGGAATGATAAATCATTGCTCTTACAAAGTGATAGAGCATAATCATAATTTACAATGTATGAAAGAAGAAATAATATTTTATTAAATAAAAATATAATTATATGTTTTT
This sequence comes from Artocarpus hirsutus, assembly GCA_946598075.1. NCBI lineage: Eukaryota > Viridiplantae > Streptophyta > Magnoliopsida > Rosales > Moraceae > Artocarpus > Artocarpus hirsutus. The sequence continues at coordinate 43,136 of CAMOHE010046827.1, forward strand.
AATAATTAGATGAGGTATAATTATAATTTTTTTTTTTTTGTAAAATAAAGACAAAATATTTAAATTATTTTATAAAGACGCAATAACATATTTTAATTGTGTATATTATTACACGAGGGCAAAACGATATTTTTTATTATACCGTAGAGGCATGGTTGTAATTTTTTTTTTTAAAATAGAGACAGCTAAAATTTTAAACAAAAAATATAAGTAAAAATATAAATTTAAAAAAAGCTCATCATAAGTTGGCTCCGACAGTGCTCTTACAGAAGTTTCTACACGTGATAATATAGTGACAAACATAGACATACCGTTTTACCTTGGTTAACAACAGTAAAATAAAGAGTTGTGGATTCTTTTCGGCTTTCATTTTCAAAGGAATAGCACGGACAAAAGCCGGGTCCAATAGCACGTGAAGTTAAATAATGCAGGCAAAAGATATATTCTTATTTGGATTGCAAAATAATGGAACCAAAAGGACATACACATAACCATTCCCATTGGCATCCACATAAAGTAAAAGCTAAACAACACACATATACTTTATTTTGCTAAGCCTTTATTTATAGCAGCTTATCTATGCTTAGCCACCCTAAACATAACACCCAATATTGCTCTCTTGCATTTTTTGGGGGCTAAATCCCAATACAATCACTTTCTCACACATCACAAACATAGTAATACATCAAGAGATGTAATACCAAATTCCTCTCAACCCCACCATTGGTGGACAGCTACCCCCTCATCCTTCACCCTTCCATACAATGCCAAGCATTCCCAATATGCCCTCTTGCTCCCACTCTTCTTCTTCTTCCCAACTTCCCACCATTGATTGTTGCACTCCATAAATAACTCATCCACCAAATGCATTGTCCTCTTGTTTATCATCTCCTCCACTGCCTCTGCCTCTGCCTTCATCACAACATACTCTTCTTCGCTCACATTCTTTGTTAGCCAATCCGAGATATCGTTCCGTGTTGATGCCAACCTGCTTGTGCCTTCTCCAGGCAGCACATTAAGGTCATAAACCTCAAATTCTTGCTTCATCTTTGGGTAGTTCCGGTTGAACCACTCGATTACATCCTTGCTTTGTTCAGCCAACCCCACATTGACAAACACCCGGCGCCTGAATCCTTGAAGAGAATCATCCCCCAACAACTGCGGAAGGAACTTAATTTTCCTCGAGTAGTTCTTCAAGTCCTTGGAAAGCTGCTGCCGTCTAGGTGGCTCAAGCAACACTTCTTCTAAATCCTTCAAAGCTTCGGCTTTATTGACCTCTGTTGCCGATTGGAGAAGCCTCCTTCTCTTCGCAAAAGAACTCGCTACTGACGCTTCATCAACTGGGCGAGTTTTGATCTTCCTCATGGCCACAATGGTGGACGAATACAGCCTAAGATACACAATCTTGTAATCGGTCTTTTCGCGCAAGATACTCGCTTGCTCATAATTGCTCAATGGGAAAGCCACGATTCCTCCTGTCTTCACCACGCGATCCACAAACTTAACGTCCATAGCCAAATTAGACGCGAAGACAAAGTCAAAGGACTCATCAAAGACACATGAGATTCGAGTTTGACCCTCCAAAGATGAATCCATTGCCATGACAATTTGCTTAGCACCAACGTTCTTGAGACCGTGAATTACACTCTTAACGTCAGGGGAAACGATAAGAGCCTTGTCGCTCTTTCTGAAAAGGCCCTCCTCAGTCAAATCATGAAGAAGCAAATCCAATTCCTCATGATTGAAAACAACACCAGCAGAACTTGTGTTGGACTCAATGCCGTTACTAGAACCTCTTGTGAAGGACCCAATGCAAGGGATTGTGATGAAAACCAAAGCCAGAAAAACTGACCGAGAGATTACGCGCAAGAGCTTCGGATCAGGAAGCTTGATGACCAAACGGGTCTCTGAGTCCAACCCCATCCTCGTCATTCCACCATGGAAATGCTTGATCTTGTCTCGGTCCTCGTCTCTAGTCCCCGGACCCGCCAACTCCATTACCGTAAATCCTTTTTCCTCAGAATTTTCAAAAACGCCGTTGAGAAACCGCGAGATCCGATCCGAACCACGGCTTCAATGGTCGATTCGTGGAAGACTCAGATGCGAAATGTTGAACAGAAAACGGAGATGAAAGAACAAAAACAATGTTTTTTGATGCAGGATAAACAAACGGGAAAGAATCGGGTTTTCTTAGCGAGAACAAAACCTGGCAGCGGTGTGATTTCCACCCACGAGAGCTACACGACTGCTTCGGATTCTACACCAGAGGAACAACAATTGCCTAATTCTCTGAATCTCCATGGTTGATTTTACTCTCTTTCTTCTCAGTTCTTTTTCGTTTCCTCTACCGACCCATGTCAAGATGTGGCTGCGTTTCAGATTCCTATCCGGATGGTTTTCAACGAGAGATCACCCGAAACCCAACCAGAGAACAAACTTGATAATGGGCAGCGAGGAAAACGAGAGAAAGAGAGAGAGAGAGAGAGAGAGAGAGAGACAGGGAAGGAGATAAACTGGGGTTGTGAAATGAAAAAGTGAATAACTGAGAATCGGAAGGTTGATTATAAATGAAGGAATAATCTGTGGTGTTCAGTTTAAATAGGATGTCCTCTGTCAAATTTGGGGAGGTAAAAAAATGCCGTGTGAAAAGAGTGTTCTTTAACTTTTTTGTTTTTTGGAATTCTGGTACGGCATGCTGTATTAGTTCTGTTTTAGATTCCGTCGATTTTGTATAGAGGAAAATCTGACGTTCAGGATCATGCAAAATTCAAAATAGTTATGCATTTGGGAGCTAAATATAGAGCACATGCCTATTTATTGATCTGTCGCTTACTAGCTTTGTTTTTTCATGGTTTTCGTAGCTGTAACATAATTGAGATAATCTAAAGTTTTCTAAGGGTTGTATGGGCGAGACTAATCTAGGCCACCCCCAATAATTGATGACGTTGTACTTTTGATGATCAAATGTATGGTCTTCATCTTGAGGATTGGTAAGGCACGTTTGGGGATTTTTAGTTGAGAATTTTACACACGGTGTTGGGGCCAATAGAAAAGGAAATAGCCGCCCAATCCGTTAAGATACCTTTAGAAGACTCGGTTTTATAGCATGTGAGCCAAGATCTGTAGGTTTCCTTTTGAGAACTTTTCACACGAATTAAGGTGGAAATTATACATTAACTGTTTGATAAAATTAATCCTAATTAATTTTTTAATTAAAAACACTGTAAATTTTTCACTTATTACAATAAAAAAAAATTAAAATATAAAATTCTAACAGACTATAATATTTACAATGACTTTAATCCAAACACTATAAGACAGTTCCACACTATTATTGTTTCACGAACAACCTTTATAAATAGAAGTAAAGAATTAATTGATAGCATTAAAAGCCGTGGGCCCACATTCTATTGGGGAAAAATTTTTTTTTTTTTTTTTTTTTAGGGAACAATGCACAATATGATTAAATGGCTAAATCAAGGGAAACTATAGAGGTCAAAAATAACAGGACAAATTCGGTATCCAAAATTCAGATTTCTTATTGCGAGAAATATGATAATAAGGATCTTGTGAAAATAAACTATTAACTATCTTTAAGAACAAGACAACCATGGGATAAATCTCATATAGTGTTTGTTACATTGTGATGCTTTTACATGCTACAGTATAATATAAAAATATATCATTATATAAAGCTTGTACTTACTACAATATTTAAATTATAACTTTAAGTTATTGATTCTTAAAAACTCTAAGTAGTTGAGGTGAGATAATTAACAGAATTCACAACATGTGTGAACTAAGAGGATTACCATTGGGAGATTGCTTACTATATAAGCCAAAAACCATGAAGTCAAGAAGCAATATCTATCTTTTATCAATGCTTAGCGCCAACCTTCGGGCAGGTGAACAAATGATAATCCCCACGACTCCAGAAATTTCTCACCCCCTTCAAACTTTTCATTGGAAGTTTGAAATCCATTTTTGAGCTGTCTGCATTTTTTATTCTTTTTTGCTGTTTTATTAGGTGTTTATCAAATTTGTTAGAACTAAAATTTTAAGTTTAAAAATTATAGCACATAACAGCTTTATACTGTGATAATTTTTTATTTTTTATTATATTTTTATTTGTTTTTTATTACAACTATTAAGAACTTTATACTATAATTAATTAGAACCAATTATTTCTAGATAACGTTCCAAACGACGCTAATTTGTTAAATGATATAGAAGTCTCGTTACTACATCATTACTACCTAATAAAACAACATTGACTAACCACATAACATTGTAGTGTGCTATAATATCATTTTTTATCCAGTACTCTATTGTCTATAATCTATATTATAACTCTTACCCGTGGCATAAAGTTTTTTATTATTTTTTCCTCTTTTTTTACTATTTTTTTCTTTTCATAAAGTTTTTTTCTTTTTTCCTTTCCCCTGCCCCACGAGCCCCCCGGCAATGGCATCAAGTTTTTTATTAATTTTTTTCTTTTAACCGGCTCTTTTTAAAATAATTTTTATCATGTGGGATTACCTAAATTATGTTTTTGCAGTAAATTTTTTTTCCTATGATGACCCTTATAAATATATCTCTACATGTTCCCCTCAGATAAGATGCATTCATGCCTAAATATTTTTTTCATGCAACCCCTTTAATACTCTTCTTTAATAAATAATCCATAAATAAATTGCTATCTAATTTTCCTACTGAAAAATAAGTTTACCTTTGAAATGTGTTCTACCGAATCTTTTTTTTTTTTTTTTTACTAAACTAAATTTTAAAATAAATTTTAAATTTTCATATAAAAATACAAAAATTACACAGCATAGCCAAACGGTAGTCTACGTAAAAGTGAAAATACATGTTTTAACATTCTTGTCAATGTGTGATAAGTGCCACTCGCTCATTCACTCTCCTTTTTTTCATTGCTTTTCTTTCTTTTATCTTTTCTTTTTCTTTTATCTTTTTCTTTGTTCATTTATTTCTTTCTCTGTCCTTTTCACTTATATAACATTATATTCGCCAATCTTTATTTTTTTTATATTTTCACTTATATAACATTATATTCGCCAATCTTTATTTTTTTTATCCTTATAATCTTAATACGCATTTTAAAATGTGTCTATTATGTTGTATTATTTTAAAATGTATATGTTTATTATAGATCATCACAATAAAAGAAAGTATAACAAGAAAAAAAATATGTGCACTTTTCAAACTAGTGTATATACATGTAGTCGTAAGGGCACATTATTGCCAGATAAAAGTTAATAATCAAAAGGGTTTTTATTACTTCGGTAGCTTGTATTTTAAAAAAATTTCATATTAATATTTTGTTGTTTGGAAACATTAAAAAGGTGTCTTGTTGTTTTTTAAGATAATATTTTGGTACTCCGACTTTAAATTTTGTAACGTAAATTTTTCAACTTACTTTTTTGATTAATAGACCCTAAGTTGTTTTGTGATAATTATAAAAGAAAAATAAATATAAATAATACCAAAAACAAATAAGTCCACAAAAACGTTTTCCTTTACGAGTTTTGTTTATTCTTTTGTTTTGAATTTCTATTATACTTTTATATAATTAGTAAAGGATTTATTAATAAAAAGACAAAAAAAAATTTTACGCCTAAAGCATGAGCTAAAGATACCAAAATGATGATTTACTGTTTTAATATTTTTTAAATAACAATATATTAATACAATATTTCTCCAAAACACAGACTACGAAAATAATAATATTTCCTATAAAAATAACATAATCTGTCTATTTTGAAAGAGTGAATTAATATCTGTTTTTGTTATACAAATATCACTTATATGTCTTTTTTTAAAAATTTTATATATTCAGAACCTTAAAATACCCTCTAACTAAATATTATCATGTATTTAAATTTTTATAACAAATTTTCTTATTTTTTGAATAGTTAAATTAGAAAAAAAATATACACATATATTTTTTATTTTAACATATTACATTGATGCATTATCATTATCACTTAAAATCTTAAAAAAATGAAATGAATGTCATTACATATTATTATCATTACTTATCATTAACTTAATAATATATCAATTATATAACCAGTATGACACATAAAAAGACTTAATAATACTATGTCATTAATTTAATTACAACATCCTAATTTCAATTTATCAATAAAACTATATCATTAATTTAATTACAACACCTTAATTTCAATTTGTTGGTAAATCCAACTTGTCGATAAAAAAATTTAATCTTTTTAGAAAATTTTAAAATCGTTATTGTAGATACTAATTTAAATTTAAGCAACAAACACCTTAATTCTAGAGATTTTTTAAAATATAATAATATTATAATCCGTCTGAAATTTTAAATACATATATTGTAGTTGCTCTAAAAAAATAAATTAAAACTAACAATATCATTATTATAGTCATTAATGTCTTCATAAATATACATTAGGATATTAAAAGCTATTCATAAACTGCAGACATATTTTAATTCTATATTAACCCTAATATCCCAAATTAAGATTTCCACGCGCAACAGGACTTGCAATAGCCAATAGATATTATGGCGTACGAGTAAAGTGAAGCCCTCAAGCGTCTGCCATTCCAAATGTCTACCGATATGACTTATTAAGCGAAATTGTATCTTATTCAAACTTCAGCAAGATCTGGCGACACAACAGGAGGAACAAGAATACAAAGGGTGGAGGAACATCTACCTTTTAACGTCCATCAAAGATCGCAATTACGCAACACAATTCTCCTTTTCTTTTTTTTTTTTTTTCCTGGAGAAACATCGATCAAAGAAATTATCATGCACCGAGTTGTGGGGCAGTCTTGGAAAAAGAAATGAATCCTCTTTCATTGCCTCATCTACAAGCTGGTGGAAAAGGACTTTTTATTTTCCCTTTTTGAAGGTCACATAATTTTTATTAAACTAATTGAAACAAATTAATAATAAAAATTGACCAAGTAATCATAGGTTCCATTGCAGAATGTTCTCATCGTCGGACTTCTCGTAATCGAGCCAAATGAGTGAGAAATTTGATCCCTTGTCTACACGCATATAGTAGAACTAATTTAACAAAAAGTAATTTTCATTTAAATGCCATAATCAATAAATATAAACATAGTTCACTCAAAAAAAAAAATTATAAACATGATGCTTTGTAAATAATAAGGGAAATCAATTTCAATTAATCATTTGTTTGTCTACTTCATAAGGCGCCAGGAAAATGAGTCGAAAGCATATGACAATTTTACTTTATAATATATTTTTACTTTACATTGTAAAATATGAACGCTTTACACCGAGTTAAAACTAAGTTTCCGTACCACCACATTTAATTTGTAGTAAATTTCCTCTTTTGCAATCTCTTGCAAATTTTTTTTTTTTGGGCCATATTGTTATTTTATCATCTCATTAGTATTACTATTGGATGAATGCAAAAGACATTGAAATTGAAAAGTAGCACAAAACAGGATAAAAAACGGGACCATTAGTAGTACTAATACAATTTATCACTTCCGTCCCAAAATTTTCCCACCCCCCTCCGCCCGCCCCCCAAACAAAAAACAAACCCCCAAAAAAAAAAACCACCTGACAAAAGACTGGTGCATTAACAATTGGATTTAACAACACTGTGACCAAAATGAATAACGTGATAGATATTAACTAATTAAAGTTCCCGAGATCTAAACAAAAATTGTACGAAACACAAAAGCGACTTCCACAAGGCCACGAAACACCCAGCAAAGAGCAGCATGGTAGAAGCACTGTAACAACTAACCGTTTTGCAGCAAAGTCGCCATAACATCCTATTTTCTTAAACACTTCGAACCGATTTCTAGAAATCTTTTGGTGCAGTCTTGCAGGTAAAAGAGATTACAGAATTACTAGAGAAACGACAACAATGATTCTTACTACACTTGCCATTTGCAACCCATAATTGATATTTTCTGAATCTTGGCATTACCCTTCATTACGACAACTAAAAGTTCAGGCCAGCTAGCTGGTTGAACCGTTTGGTTCACAGGTTTGTACGGTTCCAACCTTTTTGCTACATTGCTACGGTGCTTTCTTTCACAAAAATTTTTCTATTCAAACCTATGAACCAAACAGGACAGACGTGCTAATTCAATGTTCACGCTTTAAGATTTATCTAATCCAACAGCAGCAATAGTGATAAATAAGGATCCAAAACATCACGAGAGACCATTTTGTGACAGCAGATGTGGCATTTGTTACACCTAATGCAAAATGAAAAATCAAGACCAAGCTTATGAACTATTTTCTGTTGGGCAAGGGCATGCATGTATAACATTGTAACCCTACTCATGCATCGAAGATACTGGTTCTAGATGCTTGTGCTATCTCAGATGCAAGCAAATTCTCAGAAGTATGACAGAGCTGAATAATTACTGAGTTGAAACATAGATAATAATGGATAACGATAGTCAAGAAAGAGCAGCACTCACCTGAAAATATCAACCTACCTTAGCAGCAAGCATTTTGGAGGTTATCCACTTGCCTCTAGAAAAACATTCACACGATTAAATCAATCCCATGCCTAGCATTGAGACCCCTCCAGGTAGTCGTAGATAAAGTAAGAAGAGGAGCACAGAGGTAAGTGAATAACCTACCTCTTAATCTCCAGTTCAAGAACTCTTCGAATGAAACATTTTAAAAACCCTCAGATCACAATTTTCTCATTACATAAAATGCTTGATGGTGAAGTATCCTCAGTAGGGACGTGAACGATTTCCGCCATGCTGATGCCTATCTGGGCCAGAACCTCCATCTCTGTAACTATCCCTGCGTCGGTCTCCGCCCCCATATCCACCTCTGCCACTGCAATAAACAATTGGTGAATAGACATTTAGAATTCTAAAGTTGAGCAAACCAGAAGACAAAATGAGAGAAATAAATGAGAGAGAGACAACAAACAAGAAGTCCAACCAAACAATTCACATTAAACAACAAAAAAGGCTCTACTTTTCAATTCCTTTCTTTTTTATACGTAGAAAGGAAAGGAAAAACGTATGTTCCACCTAGGAAGTTTCTAAAATTTCTTATTTTTCTAATAAGAGGAACAGGAAATCTGCCACTTCCACGATCAATCAATTCATATATGCAACAAGGAAATCTGCCACTACTATGATCAATCAATTCATATAAGAAACAAGTCTCATGAATACAACTTGCGCTAAATGCAAATTAACAATGCATAACAAGACAACATTTGTGAACTCAAGTTGCAGCATAATATAAAGATTTCCAAGAGCATTGGAATGAGCTGTTGTCAAGTGACCTAATCCAAAATTAATAAGTTCAGAAAAACACAAACAAAGATGAGATCAATTGCTAATTTGCTAGACTGTAACTTGGTAAGCAAAAGAAATAAAAGACAAGGAAACAAGAACAAAATCAATGATGCACTAATTATTTAAATCCAGGTCTGATCAAGGTGCTGTCAAGCTCAAGATATATTGAGAGCAAAATTTAAAGGTTAGTACCCATGGTCATATGCAGGTGGAACCTTTGGTGCCGACTTCTCTGCCATCGCAACATGAATTTTGTACCCCCTCAGGTCATAATCTGAAGAGAACTAAACATAAGCCTATGAGGTGTCCAAGTAAAAACAAAAACAAAAAACAAAAAACAAAAAACAGAAAACAAAAACAAAAACAAAGATACAGATATTACTCAGTAAATACCGTTGTAAAAGCCGCCGGCAGAATGTGCTGCCGATGGATCTTCATAGGACAAAACTGCATCTCCTTTGTTGTTGCCCATCTCATCTGTGTATATTTTGATATTCCACGGCCACTGGTCCTTATAACCGCGCTTCTGCTTGATCCTGCCTACCTAAAAAGCATTGAAAACCAATTGAAACTTCTAAGTGTTCCTTTTTGAAGATCAAAACAAGTAAAATTATTGTTAAATATATCAAAAGAAAATACAGTCAGGAACGCAATACTTTAGCCATAAAAAAAGATATATATATATATATATATGAAGAGAGAGAAAGAGAGAGAGAGAACTCTAAACAATTATCCAAGTTTTGCTCTATTGCTATTCAATGCATTACAATATCATCATTCGTTATCATACAATCTAGAAATGAAAATGCAGCAAACTTGAATATATATTAGCAAATAAGAGAGATAAATCACGTGGGTTGAAATACAATCATCTAACTCAAGTTGAAAAATCTAACGCATTCAATTCAAAAGCAGAGGTATAGATTTACTTGTCCAATGCCTCCAAAAAGCTCCCTCAGTTCTTCAATTGTAACATCTGGTGGCAAATTTGAAATGTATATTCTAGAGTTGTCACATGAATCCCCACAATTATCATCACACTGCTTCACCTTAGCTGGGGGTTCTGCAGGAGCTGAGCCATAACCACCACGATTACCAGAACCATACCCACTATTGTAACCACCAACCCCGCTGCTTCCACCTCCGCTGCCCCGGCCGCCACTCCTTGCATCCCCTAAATTATCACTACCATAGCCACCTGAAGGACCGCCATAGGATGGGGGGTATGAGGCAGGTCCACCAGTATAGCTCGTTGGAGGAGGGACTGCTTCTGTTCCATAGTTGGCATTCCCCCCATAACTGTTGTACGATGGTGGATAATTCCCACCGGCTCCACCATATGAAGGGGGTGCAGCAGGCGGAGGAACCTGGCCATACCCACCATCATCTCTGCCTTGGTTACCCCCATAGGAACCACCTCTACTGCCTCCACTTCTACCATCATAATTACTACCTCTACTTCCATCATAGTTATTTCCTCTACCCCCTTCGTAATTGTTACTTCTGCCCCCATCATAATTACCACCTCTACCTCCCCTGTTTCCACCATATCCTCCTCCACTGCTTCCCCCTCTACTATAACCACCACCGCCTGCACGGTCTCCTGCTCCTGCCGGAGCAGGAGCACCGCACTTGTTACACTCAACTCTTCTAGCAAAGTTCAAATTCACACAACTACATTTCAAAGAAACCAGTTTCAATAATATATGTACTAGTAAGAACGATATAATAGAGACCCCTACAAAAAAAATCTAAACTTTTCAATGCCAGTATCATAAGTCGAGCGCAAGATCCACTATCGAAATGTAAAGTAAAAGAAAGGGCTTACCTAGGGTTAGTGCAAACCCAATCGCCATCTCTGCCGCTCCCACCGCGACCGCCTCGGCCACCACCGCCTCTGCCTCCACGATCTCCTTGATATCCGCCGCCTCCACCTGAAATCAAATACAAAATAAGACGAAAAAGAACAAAGACTTCAAACATGAATTAAAGGAACAAAGACGACGAAGATAAACACCTCGTCCACCACCGCCATAGCCGCCGCCCCCACCCCGGCCTCCACGACCTCCACCGCCGCCGTAACCGCCATCGCCGCCCTTACCACCGTAACCTCCTCCAGAGCCACCGTATCCGCCACCGCTACCACCACCACCTCCACCGTATCCTCCGCCACCGCCGTAGCCACCCCCACTACCACTTGCTCCGTAGGCCGGAGGCGCGCCATCTCCGGGGTCTTGACCGTACATCCCTGCCATGATCTAGGGTTTCTTTCTTACGACTTGACTTTCCGAAAAGAGAGAAGAGAGAGATTAGGGTAAAGATGTTTCATCAAGTGATGTATGCGTTTATATAGCGTTTGCGATTGGATCACTAGTCCCCCAAAAAATTTTTTGGACAAATGTCTTCTTTTTTTTTTTTAATTTTTAGGCATTATAAAATTAACTTCTTGTTGTTCTAGTTTTTTTTGTTTTTATCATAGTTAGGTTCCTTTCTTCGATACAGTCTTTTTTCTTTTTTTTTGAAAAAACTAGAACAATTTCAATGCTAAAAAAAAAACCTTTTTTTAATACAAAAAAAAAGTCATTCATCAAATTTCAAATTTTCTTAACTTTTTTTTTCAAATTTTACCGTTTATATATGATCTGGTAAAGAAATTATTTTTTTATTACAAGTTTTTCCAAAAAAAAAATTTCCTTTAAAAAAATGTTTTTCCTTAAAAAAAAAAACACAAAAGAAAGACAAGTTTAAATGAGAAAAAAATATGGAAACCTTTAAATTTTTTATAAATTCAAAAAACAATGCAATATTTGTTGTAAAAAGGGGTCTAATAACATGAGATGATTAAAAAGGAAAAAAATTTGCATTCTAATAAATTATTACAGCATCTTTTGATATTACTAATCTTTTAACAAAATGCTAATTTAATTAAGTAAATTGCTTAACAAGTTCTCAAATTATTTAAAAGATAACTCGTTAGTCTTTTTTTTTTTAGCTCAGCTGACCTTAAACTCGAAAACATGATGCAAAAATACTTACTTAATTGACATCCGTTAATTTAGCAACCATGTGCCTTACACATAACTGATTTTCAGAGGTATTATAGTAAAATAACCATTGATTAATATATTTTTAATAACAATAATTAATAATAAGTAATTCTAATTTTAAATTATAAAAAAAACACACACACACACACACAAAGAAATCCATACATAAGAACCCACCCCCACCCCCTCACTCTTACCCCTTCTGGCGTCGACTACCCCCAATTACAGGTCCCAACGCTATCGTACTCTACCCACCATTGTCGGCCAGATCCCTCACGTTCCCCATTTTTTCTTTCTCTTTTGTAAAACCCATAGCCGCTAATACCCAAAACACTCCTCCTTCTATCGAACCAAAGCACAATCCAGTGTCAATTTCAACCTCCTTCCATCGAATTCTCGAGCTTCTTCTTGCATGTCGATCAGGATTGGAAGGGATTGGGATGATTCTCAAGCTTCTTCTTCTGGGTAAGAGATGATTCGCAGAGATTGTTGTGACACCCCTCCTTTTCAGGCCATCACTTAACTTTCAGAAACATCATTCCATTAACTTTAATCTTACTTACTTAGTAAGAAAAATAAAGAATAATTTTTTTTTTTATAAAATGTTTTTAAAAGCTGTTGCGACTTCTGACACAACTTAAGTTAAAATATTGCTCAACATTTGATTTTAAAACCATTTCAAATTGTTTCTTAAAACTTAATAAGACATTAACTGAATTATAGCTTAAAACTTAACTTTATAATTATATGAAACATTTCATAAAATAAATCTTAAAACTTTGAAAATATTTCTTAAAACTTTGACTTTCTTGAACTTTGAAAACACTATATCAAATAGTGGAAAAACATTTTCTTTGAGCAACGTAAATATACTGTAGTGGTATCCATACCCAAATCTTTGCATCTATCCTCCACAATACTAAGCTCTTCGAACAAGTCCTACTGGCAACCTATAGGACTACTTATAGCATGAAGAAATTTTTAATAAGCTTTCGCTCAATAAGTTTAAACGAAATCTCACAAATAATTTTCACATGCTTTAAAAGCTTTTCCCATAAAAACCTTGTTCTTAAAACGTTTTTCATAAACGTTTCCGAAACTTTTTTCATAAAACATTTCTTAAATGTTTTTCTTAAAACGTCCTTCATAAACCTTTTCTTGAAAACATAAAAATATTTTTCATAAATATTGAACGTAAAACGTTTCTCATAATGTTTTCCATAATCATCTCACATACACACTTCATAATAAGGAATACAAGCAAATTTATAATGCATGATTCTATGTATACTCAATTATGAACTTTCAATTATGAGTGTTTTGTTAACATTATTTTCTTACTTTAACTATTTATCTTTGTTCCTTAACTTTCCTTATCTTACTTTAGTATTTGTACCAACATTATTAATCATTTGATCATAAACATAATACTTCTCTTGTGGAAGACTTGAGACCATCGAACACCGAGGTCATGTTTCTAACATCAAGGAGGTCAAAATTTTAACTTTACTTGTGTATCTCACATCAAGGAAGCTGGTACGACACTTTCTTTTTATCTTTACTTTACCTTTTTTTTTTAAACTTTAGCGAGCATATCAAATGCTTACATATCATATGCAAACACATTTACAAATCATAATTTATACTCTAAACTTATTGCATAACAAATGCAACATAAAACTTGTAACTTAAACTGTAAAACATTATGCATTAACAAAATGTAAAACATACTTTAAACATAATTATTGCAAATACATTGAAAACTTTTACTTAATCTTTAAAACTTTATGCATAACTAGTGAAAACATACTTTAAAAACAACTTGTATAGCATTTGCAAACACATTTACAAACATATAAAATGCATTTGAAAATCATTTACTTCATGCTGAAGGTGAGGTTTGAACTTACCTGTCTATAGGTCTAACGTTCCTGTTTCCTTCCTTTTCTTTTCATTAGTCGGCTTCTGTATCCTGATCATATAACACCCGACTTATTAGTTAACTTTCTTTTTATTAATCTACTCGATTGACAATGAAACTTAAACATTAACCATTCTTTCTTTTTTACATAACTTGTATACTATCGGTTTACTTTTTTTTACTAAACCTTATAAACCATCGGTTTATCTTTCTTTCACTTAGCTTTGTAACCCACTAGGGTTATCTTTCCCTTTACTTAATTCCGTAACCCATCAGGTTATCATTCTTTTTACTTAACTCTGTAACCCATCGGGTTACCTCTTTCTTTATTTGAATAGCCCTTATTAAATTTTCCGTCTCATGTGACGATTTCGTTACTTAACGCATTATGGAATATTTTCTATCTAAGAATGTTTTGTTAATTCGGAGTGTTCGGCTCCATCTTAGTCGTTTTCTTAAAAATAAAGTTTTTGCCCTTAAGGGTTTTTCGCCTATTTTATAACTTTATAAAACTCATTGCTTAACTTTACCATTACATTACCTACATATTACAGAAAAATGCCCACTAATGAACTGTTGAGGGTTTTGGTTCCCTGGTTGGAGTTTGACGAGTTCCTCGAACGTATTGTCGGAGGAGCTCGGGGGCCCTAGCTCAAATTTGCCTCCCACAAAGGGAGCGCTTCCTTTGGGATTTGAACCTGTGACTATTCGTACCCCCAAGCTCCTCCTGCAATACGTTCGAGAGACCCACCGAGCTCTGGCCTGAGAACCAAAATCCTCAACAGAGACGTTTCCTGACATCGGGCATTTCGGGTCCGTTTTGGCCATTTTTCATAAAATGACCATTTTGCTCTTAACGTTTTTCTTTCATTCTTTACTTGATTAAACTCTTAATCTTTAAAAACATAATCCTTGTGGTTACCCATTGCCCACAGAAATGCAAACCTAATGTTCTTTGATGAAAACCTAGTTTCATACAATTTTACAGTTTTTGCCTGAATCACAAAAATCTTTATATTTTTACCCTTGGAACCAAAAACAACCACTTTATGCCAAAACATGCAGTTTTTCACAAGGAATAAAACTTACAAAAGCACCATGGTTGAATTTAATACATTTTATAACATTTTTATTTCATGAAATTTTGTGCTCAAAATTTTGTAAAATTCATAACTTATCAACTGTATAGGATTTTGACAATCCATCTACACTGTCTTAATAGTTTTGATGAGTTCTATAAATTTTATGTTTTAATTTTCCCTAAAATTCAAACGTTACAGTGGACTTTTTGACTCATTTTTAAATCTGCCAAACTTTTATAAATCTTTGCAATTTAGTCCTTTGGGAATTTTACAAAACTCTATTCACAAAGTTGTTTCCGTTACTTTTTTGGTAGATCCTACGCCATGTTTGGAAAATGAATTGGCCTTTATGCCCTTAAAATTCTGTTCTCTTGAAAACTAGTTAAACTTTTAACAATTTTCTATTTTTAACCACAAAATCTTACTTTCTTTCTTTCTATCCTCATCATCATCAATATAAAGCATAAAACAATCATGCCATAATGTCTATCTTACATGTCATAGCTCAAAACATTTTATCAAACACTTAGCATACACGTTTATAACATACATTTCAAGTAAAAAGTTTAGAGATTTACCTAAACTTTGCTACCCTTTTTGATCCTCCTTTGCCAAGCTCAAAACTTTGGCATGTCTTCTTCACAAAACCATGACAAAACCTAACCAAGACCCATCCAAATCATGAAAAAAACCCTTAAGCATAATAGGTAAAGCTTGGGTTTTTACCTTGAAAATTCTTCAATTTTCATTTCCTACACTTAAACTTGCTTTAAATACATGATTTAGAGCTTGAAATTCATCAAAATTTTGAGAGAGAATTCCTAAGGGGGACGGTTTCTTTGGGAGGAAAAATGGAACATTTTTGCCTCACCTTTTTTTTAATTCTCATAACTTGTGACCAAAACTTGAGTTTTATAAACCTTGATGACTCACCACCATCATCATCACTTATTATTATTTTGTGATTAAAAAGGTTATCTTAACTTGGCATTATTTGATTTGGCCACCTCAAGGCGTATTTTGGTAATTTTTTACCAAATTTGATGACTTACCAACATTAGTCATCACTTGACATCATCTAGCTCAACTTGGCAATGTGTAATTAGGCCACCCAGGTTTGGTGGCAATTTTTCATTCGTTGTAGTGTCCATGGGGGTCCTATATTTTTATACAGTCTAATTTTATACTGACAGTATTTTTCCTATATTGTCGGTATTCTTTTCCATATAATTTATAAAGTCTCATAACCTCCCATACTTCTTTACACCTACCACTTAATGAAATTCCTATACTGCTTAACTTTATACAGTCTAAATTTATATCAATAGTATTTTTCTTATACTACGGGTACATTCTCTATATTGTTATGTGCTTACACAACATTTCTTACTCATTCATGTCCTCCAAATAGTATTATTCTTATACTATTTTGACTTAAACAGTCTAATTTTTGTATTACTTAACCTTAAGAAGTCAAATTATCACACTGCATTAATTTTGTAGTGTAATTTTTATATTACATAATTTTATCAGTGTACTTTCTTACAATATATTACTCTAATATTGTATAATTTTTTATATTATTATACAGTATTTTTCTTAAACTATATTTTTGTCTTATCATTTGTTGCAACATATTTTGCAACGATTAAGCTTTCCAGCTTATTTCTATATCATGCCTTTCTCGTATAAGACCATGGCATGATTTTGACCTTTAAAAATCATGTTTTTCGTTTTTATGGACTTTATCATATAAATTGAATTAAACAATAATCCTTAAGTTAGTGCATATTTAATGCTTTAGAAATTCTCGGGCGTCACAATTGTGATGTTTCAATGTTTGAAATTGTAACACCCACCCAATACAACTATAAAACAGTCATCTAGCCATACCAACTAGTGCCACTTATAGCTTTATCTTATAACATTCTTAATAGGGTATGTGACTTAATAATAAAAATCAAAGTAAATTTACACTTTTTTAAAAAAATAACTCAAAGATGAAGTTATAATCTATCTCACAAAAACTCATATGCTGGTCAAATATATACAATATAATACATATCTCAAAATGGATACAATCGAGTACCAAACATAGGCACTACGAACTCTCAAAACTATACAAATATTAAGGCCTCAAAAGAACAAGTCAGCTAGTCCACATACATAAATACCATTTAAACCCATAGCTAGTGTTGGGAATTGCTCTCATCTACATCACCATAAATGAGTGAGCTAAAACCCAGTAAGTAGAATAAATGCATAACATAATGATAATGCAAAAACATGCGTGAGTTCATGGCTTACATCTTTATTTATCCCATTTCTTTCACTTCATATTCTTTTCGTTATCTTATGTGTGCATTTAGGGTTTTTGGACGAGGTGGTATCCTAGATACCTCATCAGACCTTGTGGTCATATCAATAATCATTTATGTCAAATATCATCGAGTAGGGTAATAATACATTAGCAGTCTCATCTTCTCCCTTGTGATCATCAAGGAAGCATCCCACACCGCAATTCTCCATTAAGTTAGTCTCTATAGAGACATAAAGGTTTAGACGTCTCTGTCGAGACACTTTTTGTCATTGCTTATCGTTAAACCTATCACAAGTCATTTACTTTATAACAATGTCCTTGGTTTATTTCTTTTATCATGTTGTGCATGTATGCTTATACTCATAGCAATAGCATGTAAATCATATACACAATTATCACATTCATTGATATACAAAGCAAATGCATGATGTTATGGTGATATAGGTGAAATTCTACTTATCTTGCTCTTTAATAATGTGTAATAAATTCTTTAGCTTCCTCTCGAGGGATCCAATGCTCAACATCTCTGCAATATCGAGCAATTAACTGCATTATTGTCACTCAAATAATCATTACCAATAAAGTATTAAGGAGCTCATTTTTCTATAAATTTTGGTAACATTTCCCCCTAAATTTTGGCTTCTAAAGCATAATTAACTTGCCTATTCTCTAAAAACAACTTAGTATTTCAATCATAACTTTTAAATCATAAAAATCATCACAAAACACCAAATTCTCAACTTTTGTACTTCCTGGAACCAGCCCTAATATAAGGGCCATAACTCTCAAATCATAAACAATTTTTGAAAACCGTTCTAGAAATATTTAGTTAATATATAGAGTGAGCTACCCTAAAATTTTTAACTCCAAATGTGATTTCTAGCTTAGGTAATTAAATCAAAATATGAACCATGTTGAAAACTGTCCTGAATTTGGTAAGCTTTAAGAAACAAGCTCTAAACCACCACTTTCCAATTAAGTTAGCTCAAACTCCTTAACAAGCTTCAAACTAACATATATATAGGTATAGAGTTCAAAATTTAGAACCTAATTCTATAGAAAACCCTTTGAACCTATATTAAACAAAACACCAACTGAAATTGCTCTTACCTTGGGTGAGTTAGGGTTTTCTCGTGATTTAACCAACTAAAATTGATAAACTCCTTCAACTTTTCTTCAAATTCTTTATTATCTTGCTAAAAAATCTGTGGAGAAGGGGAAAATATTAGACTTAGAAACTTTTGGCTGAGTTAGGTCGACCTAGTAGCTTAAAACCTTTTAAAGAGCGAAGCACACACCTGAATCACTTCATCATGAAGTACTTTCCTATTCTTTAGCTTGGTATGACTCCAGTAGCATATTCATCTCATTAATTGTATTTTAAACACTCATATAAGGTCTTAAGCACCACCTAGATTTTAAACCAGTCATTTCGCTTAGTGAATTAAGTACATGTACTCACACCGAGACATTGGTACATTTAAAAACTATGTCTTTGAATCCTTAATTTTTCAATAATGAAACTTGAGTATTCCTTTTAAAATTCCTTCAAATACACTTAAACATAAATTAAAGGGTTTAACAAGTCACCTAAAGTCTCGATAAAACCCTAGTTAGGACTCGAAATCCTAGGAATCGAAAATCAAGTGGAATTAGGTTTTGAAGATGTTATAACCATAAAACTTATGTGAAAATCACATCATCTTCTCATTGGTGACAATATTTTATGGCATCAATGTAAAAGATTCTTATCATAAATTGGCCCATTTACGCAACAAAACTTACTCCAAACTTCTTATTTAGCTTAAACACGTTTGTTTTCTTCAATTTTTCACCTTAAAACCATATATAAGCTTCATAACTTAATTCCTCACCATTTTAAAAAAACGTAGTCACAACTTCCTTTGCATTTCTTCACCTATCAAATCCACCTTCGAGGAACCCTATCATTCAACAATACATAACGTGCATATTAGTTAATCAAACTCATGAATCAAATATAATATTATGAAAGCATGCAATGCATTGGCAAACAGAGATGTGAGAATTTTGGGCATCACAGAAATTCTCGAAGAGCAACAGAGGTCTTCTTCTTCTTCTTCTTCTTCTTCTTTTTCTTCTTCTTCTCAGACCCGCCGCCCACCTGGTGGTGGTTATTTCACCTTAAATCTCTTTTTCTCTCTTTTTCTTCATCTTCTTCTCCTTCTCCTCCTCCTTTCAGACCTATGACCCACCCACTGTCACCCACCGGTGGTTTTCCTCCTCAAATCTCCCTTTTTCTTCTTTTCACCTTCTTCTTCTTCTTCTCTTCTTAGAACCTATTGCCAACCTCTATTGCCCCCAATGCCTTCCGCCTCAGATGTCTTGGTATTTGGTTTTTGTTTTGATTTTTATTTTTTTGGGTTTGACTATATTGTGTAATTAAATGTTTGATTAGTTATTTTGCTTGAATTTTACAATTTGAAAATTTCTAATTTTGTCATTTGGTTTTGGTTTTGGTTTTGCATATTTTAATTTTTTTGGGTCTGAAAACATTATGGAGTAAAAGCATAATCATGTTCATTGTAATGAGATTCAATATGATGAAATAAAAGCATGTTAATGAAGAAGACCAATCATGTAAAATCCACTATTGATGCCCAAGAAGACTGAAGACCAACAACTCTACAAACAATGAAGATCAAGTCCTTCCATAATTGATCTTCCTGAGGAAATGGGTCATGAAATTATAACCATTGCAGGTCGGTGGGTCTAGGGTGAAGGAAGAAGAAGACCAACTTCTTTTATTTTTAGTTAGTTTTTTAATTTTTAAATAATTGTTTCAGAGCTTTTAGGGTTATTTTGGTCTTTTGACAATAGAATAAGGTCAGATGTTTTGCATAGGACACAAATCCATGAAAAATTAAAAGTTTGACCTTAAGTCCTTTTGCTCCATTTTTTCGAGTCTAGAATCAATTGAGCTAAAAAAAAAGGACTGGCGAGTCAATTCTAAAAGAAAAACCGAGACCAGCGAGTCACTTCTTAAATAGTTCAAGGACTTGTCAAGCAATTTACTCCAATTCAATTTTGTTCTGAAAAACGTATCTAACCATATTATTGAGGTTTTCTTGTTTGTTTGTTTGGATAGGAAAAATACTTGAGGTATTGTAGATACTAAATATTATATATTGTAGATACTAAATATTATATATATTAGAAGGCAGATTTTATTTGTGGGAATTCATCTTTAGAGTATGTTTGACAATGTAGTTAAAACTAAAAGTTAGAAAAAATTTACTGTAGCATGTGAGAGCTTTACATTATAGCATACTTTTGCTTTATACTGTAAGATATGAGAGCTTTATACTGTGTCAGTTGAAACTATATAGTTAGAATAACGTTGCCAGACGAAGCCTTAATTATTGTGTCTAGAACTTTGGCGTTGAAACTTGATTCCTAAACATTCTAATTATGTCGTGTTTAACATCATCAGTGTCTCATGGTATATCTTTTAATGGTACTGAGTGTTACTTCAAAATAAAATTTAGAATAACTTCTTCAAAAACAATAGTTGTTTGAAAATAAACTAGTAAGATTAAACATATAAGTTATTCAGATAGGATAAATTTAAAGGAAATTAATCCCTTCTAAAATGATAGTTTTGTTATCCCTTCTATCATTTTTTCTCAAAAATGATAGTTTATAATTTTTAAAAATATACTTGAACGAAATCTCTCTCACTCCCACTTTTATCTTAGTGACAGACCAATGGATTGTCCCATTGATTATTTGTTATTTGTGTATTGGGGGATCTTTGTTTATTCTCTTTGAACACCAACGAAAAGAACACGATCTTTAAGGAAAAAAAAAGGTGGAGGAGGAGGAGGAGGAGTCATACATCTACTAAATTGTGATTATACAATGCAACTAAGAACAATAGAAAAATTACCCTTATTGTTATAAAACAAATGCAAAAAATTAAATTACAAAGTATAAAATAGAGAGACATAAGAGAAATAGAGAGAAACAATCACAATTATTCATCATCTTATATTTTTAATAAGTTTTCCACAAAACTTTGTTTTCATAACTCGTAATTTTTACCATAGCCTTACACATTCTCATATA
Organism: Artocarpus hirsutus; assembly: GCA_946598075.1. NCBI lineage: Eukaryota > Viridiplantae > Streptophyta > Magnoliopsida > Rosales > Moraceae > Artocarpus > Artocarpus hirsutus. Next base: position 64,937 of record CAMOHE010046827.1, read on the forward strand.
CACTGTTTCATATGAGTATTCATTTGTACTCCACAGGCTTTATGTATTCAAAACATTTGGACTAATGGTCCATGATACTTCAAATCTGCGAATAACTCTTCCTTAGATTTGCATCTTTTACTTATTTTCCAATTTCATTGACATTGATATCTTTTGATGGAGTTCAAAATATTTTTCAAGATCCTAGCTTTCTTTTTAAAATATATCAATAATTCTTATATTTTGGCGTTATTGACAATAACTTTTATTGCAATTCGATTTTTCTTATCTTTTGACATAACTTATCTCTTTCTTTATCAGCATTTAAATTTTTAGGTATACTCATTAAACTACTTCAAGAGTTCAATAGCTTTAATAATATCTCCAATTTATCTAAGGAATTTGATCTTTAATAAGAATATCGATTTGTCATGTCAATAACTTTGTATGTGTATATCCTGTTTAGGAACCGTTTGGTATTGTTTTCAAAATAGGTGAAAATGTTTTTGTTTTAAAACATGAGAATTTGTGGGAATTGTACTGAGAGGGTTTTTAATTTTTGCCTCAAAACACATGCAAAAACATTTTCAAAAATTTTGAGAAAAAAAACAAACGGGGCCATAGCATCCTTATAGTATTAATACATTTACTAATTCCTTTCTCTTCCAATAAATATGGGATTGTCATCAACGCTTTTAACATATCTTAGACTAAGGGCATGTTTGGGAGAGCTTCCTAAAAGCTGCTTTTAGCTTCTTAAGTCTAAAAGTTGCTTCTAGAAGTGTTTGGATGTTCTGTCAGAAGTGTTTTTACTTTTCAAGAGTGCGTTCTGTCAAAGCCATAAAATATAGCTTCTCAAAAAAGTACTTCTGAAATAGACTTTGAAACTTATATCAAAGTGTTAGTAATACATTATAAGCTTAAATTTAATATTTTTGTAACATTTAAAGAAAATTGAAACCATTTTGGTTCATAAAAACTCTTTTAAAAATATAATTTTACGCACTTATTGAAAAGCTACAGCTTTGTTTCTCTTCTTCTGCTAACTAAAAGCACAACTAAAAGCTATACCAAACAGGCCCTAACAACTGATAAATTTCTATTATAAAAGGCCTCAATTCAAGCTATAAATTTTTTAGTTTGAGAAGTGATTTGCTCACTTTTTTTTTTGTCATATAAATCAGCAATTTATATTGCATTGCAATGGTTAATCAATTAATTTTTACGAGGATTACTAATATCCAACTGCAATTTCCTTCCCCCTAATGGTGAGAAGATTTTTTTTTAAACAATATTACCAGTAGGGATTTTCAAAATGCTAATATTTTCAAGCATACCCAATAAGCCTATTGGGTTAGAAAACTTCAAGTTCATTGTAATAATTTTACTAGTTGTCTTATTACAACTAGGAAGAGAAAATACAAATATTTGTCCAATACATCATTCTCGTATGAGACTGAATATAAGTAATATTATTTATCCTCATAAGTGTCTCTTTTTGTACAAAATTGAAAATAATGCAATACATCATTCATCATATTTGTTGATTATTTTTCTCATCACTATGATGATAGTATCATAAGCATTTGAATCATCAGTTAAATAATCATTAATTTTCTCAAATAAATTAAAACTGCCAAATGTTATAATTAATCGTCCATTAATGCATTAGGACATATAAAAATTTTATTTCCTTTTTTGTTTCCCCATATTTATCACATGTATGTGGTAATTATACCTCACAAGCCTTTAAATTGTCATTTTTATGATCCTCTCGATATCAATATGACCTTTTCAAATTTGAGATATTATGGAGAATTAGTATAATAACAACATTTTGTTCAAAATAATTTTAGGGAACAATAGATCTAAATAAAATAAAGAGGAGGCGACTAATAGCTCAACTCTTATTTTGAATTTTCCTCCATTTAGGCTTTCTAAGGATTGTATGTATATTTTGAGTGTATTATTTATACATTAACAAAAAATTATAGCATTTTCATATGCTACAACATAATTCATGGTAATAGCCAATAATAAAAAAATTTCTCTCTTTATTTAGGCTTGATGTCAAAGACAATTAATTTAGACATACAATTTGTACATAACAAAGCCTTTTTATAACAAGCGGCCATTTTTTATTATTCACAGGAGTGTAATACTACAAACTTTTCAATTTCCTCATATTTCTATGCTCCCGGTAGTATTTTATTATTTTTAATAATAATAAGGATGTTGAGAAGTTATAAAATCAAGTTAGCCATCATATATACACAATATTTGCTTCAAAGAATATGCAAAAATAAATAATTAAGAAAAATTGATGGCTAATTCATATTATGTGCTTATAAATACGAGGACATACCTAATTCTATTTTTCATAACCTCATCATGATTGTATTTATAATTACAAAATTATTCAACATTTATATCATGGAATTTATGAAACCAATAGCAATTAAACAAAATTAATGGCTCATAAGTTATTGGCTTTAAACTACATGCCACTATAATGTATACATGTTATTGTAATTTTTATTATGGCCAAATTCATACCAATAAATAGTGTAATATTCACTTTTATCAAGATGCAATTAATTAGACAAAATCGATTGTCTTTTTATATCTAATACTTAAATACTAATAAGCCACTTTTTTTATGATCTTAATATGCCAGATCCATAATTGCTGTAAATTTTACATTCATTTCACGGACTGCCTCCCTCCTGCATATAGGAATTTGTGGCTGGGATGGAATACAGCTCTCACAGTGTTACAATCAACAAATAGTGGTCCTAAAATATACCAGGCTTGGTCTCAAACATTCTTTATTTGAGTGTATGCCATTCACCCTGCCAAACTTTTAGACAACTTAATTTTTTTTAGCTACACACTTTTTTCAATTTTTCCAATTTTCTCTTATGCTATTTACACTTAGGTATATACAGTGTGTCTTTAGTTATGAGGAATTTGATAACTCATAAATTTATGGTATTTTAATTTATGAATAAAAAACATGCATTGGAGAATATGCATAATCATACCCTTGAAAAAATAGAATGGGAACGTTATGAGCTTTTATTAGATACTATTGATGTTAATTGATCAATGAATAGTTATATACACAATCAATTACTTTAGTATAAAATATCAAAAAAGAAACTTTAATGTGATAATATACAAGAGGTACAATATGCCTATGTTCAAAGTGTTAAAACAATCAATTACCAATGAATTTAGTTAGACATATATAGAAACGAGATATATATTAATGTCCACGAATAATACATAATCATAAAATTGAACATGTAGCAAGAGTTAAGTAAATGATAACATACTCAAAGTGGCATTATCCTGAAAAACTAATTCCTTTAAGCAAAAATAATTATCTACTAACAGTAAAGCCAACACTAACAAAATAAAGTTGGAGGAGTATGGTAATCAAAATTATAGATATAAAATGTATGTATATACATAACATTTACCATCATGCCTTAAAGTTGGTAAGAATGAAGCTAAGCAATAGTCAATTTGAAGAATTTGAAGCACAATTGCAACATCAATTGTCAAGAGTACATGGTGTTACAAGATACAATCTGTCTTGCCACTTAAGTCTTCTTCAATTGTTGTAAAACCTTCAATCAATACTTGACAAGAAACAATTGTTAGAACTCGTAGTGATAACATGTTATAAAAACAATGTAAAGAACTAAATTGATACTCATATATAATGAATAAGCAATTATATTTTGATAGATTGGTACTATATATAATAACCTCATATGCATCTGATAAACATGTTGCAACAATCTATTGATATTTGTAAAAAGTCTTAAATGGGCTCAGAAGGTTTGAAAGATATAGCTTGAAATTACGCACATTATTGTAAAAATAAATGCAATTCAAATGTAATATGGTACCACTCTATTTTCATAGTATAAAGAATGGAAGTTTTAGCAAATTAATCTATCCATTTCTTTGTATTGAGCTCAAATATTTTGGAGTTATTATTTATAGAAACTCCTAAAAGAGACTATTAAGAGAAATTTAAGAAAGCAAATCTCATAGAAGAAAGTTATATTTAGACCTAAAGAAAGGTATTTTCTTAAAAAAATACTTATCCATAATTTCTCTTACATATAAGAAAACTGTCTTGAAGAACTTTCAGGAATATTGTGTTTTTTAAAGTTATTTATCATTTATTTAATAATTATATATTTTGAGGATATACCAAAATAATTTCAAGTCTTGAATTTCTATATAGTATTTTGTATATCCCTTCAGCATTTAATTTAGTTAATATATTAAGAGATATTATCTAAATAATTAAGTAGAATGACAAGTATTTGGCTATAAGAAACACAATATTTTATACTCACTTAGAGATGAGTTTATGTGCAAATAATTATTTTACCATTATTCTACCAATTAAGAAATAAATATAGGTAAAGGTTCCTTCATAGTACCCATAGAAATAACCAATACATTTGTAAAATTCTTTATGACAAACGAACTCTTATAGAGCAATAATTGAAATATTAGCAAAAGTGTTAAAGGTAACAAGTTCTGATAGACAATTGCAATGTATCTTGAATTTTTTTTTTATAATAATATGCATCAACTCAATCATTTTCTATCAAATCAATTATTATTAAGAGAACCATAATATTAATATAAGGGAGATACAAATATGAACTGTACTCTTTTTCCCTTGTTCGAGGTTTTTTCCCACTAGGTTTTCCTGATGAGGTTTTTAATAAGACAATTTCAACAGAGTATTATAAGAATGATGTTCTTCTTTTCCTTCACTAGAATTTTTTTTCCAAAGAGTTTTTATATTGTAAGATTTTAATAAGGTACATTCTAACGTGTTCAACTTCAAAGGAAGAGTGTTATAAATTCAATTGATTTATTAATATAGATGTTCACCTTCTAACATCCCCATTGTGTTCTCCAATTGTCGTTTGATTCCTTGATGTGAATAAGTATGTTTTTGATCTCTTGATATGAATAAGGATATTTTTGATATATTGATGTGAAAAATAATTATTGTTGTTGTCCTAAATGATAATGAAGAAATTATAGATTTAAAAGTACCATAAATTGGTTCTATTAATGTACTAATGTATTGTGCTAACTGTGCAAGACCTGATATAACATTCTTTGTTAATCTATTAGCTAGATATTATTAACAAAGATATTGAAGTAATGTTAAACAAGTACTTCAATATATTTAAGGAATCAAAAACCAAAATTAATTGGATATTTAGAACCTAAATATTTGTCCAATCCACATAAAAGCATAATTACACATAGACTACTTGTTTACATGGTGGTACTACTATATATGGTGATTTATAAAACAAAATTTGTTGTTGCACCTTTGAATCACATTGAAGTGTTAGAGTCAAGATTGCATATAGTCCGACATATCCAAAAAACATGAAATTTTCAATCATCAAAGAAAGTCCAATAGCATTCTATGAGAATAACGTAACATATATCGCTAAGTTGGAAAGACATAACAAAGTATGTTTCACAACAATTCTTTTTTTGCATAAGCTCCTGAAAGACGATGTCTATCAAATTTGTTCAAGTGAAAACTTAAGGTACAAGATTAGCATACATCTACTCAGATACCTTTATTGAAATTGCTAAAGAAGACATGTTGAGAGGGAGGTTGTTACAACTATACTTTTTTTTCCTTATCATAGATTCTGTCCCATTGGGTTTTGCAAGCAAGATTTTTAACGAGGCAGTTTTAAGCACAAATCTTACGAGAATATTGTACTTTTTTTCCTTACTTAGGATTTTTCCTGCAAGGTTTTTCCTAGTAAGGTTTTTAACAATGCATATATTCTTAAGTAATGAAAATTCAAGGGGGATAAATATATTAGTTTATTAGTGTGATATTCATATTCTTAACACCCTCATAAATTGTATTGTCTCCACCTCAATGACCATTAATGTTGGTATTTTTTAATCTTCAAAACTTTCCAATTATCACTCTATTAGTATTATTTTGTTGTTGTAACTCTTGACTTTTGGTTTTTCCTACTTTATGATCCTTAGCCTATATATATATGGGGTCTTTAAGAGCTTATATTTGTACATAATATGAGATGGTGAATAATAAGATTGTTTCTCTCCATTTTTCTTGTGTTTCTCTGTTCTATTTTATGCTTTGCAGTTTAGTTTTTTGTATTTCTTTTATAACACTCACTACATTCTTCCAAGTTAATTCGTCTAACTAGACATACATGAATAAGGTCTAATTATAAAATGGTGAGACAAGTCCCCTCATTTCTTGCATTCGCCAATAGCCAACAGATAATGACTATTATCACGTAGTAACAAACCAAACACCACAATTCTTGGTCACAATGACAAGTTTAAAGGCCTTACTAATCAAGAAAATAAAAGATATAAAGTAGACAAAAGTTTAACGGCAATCACAATGACCTTTATCGTTGGAGCTCAGAAAAGAAAAATATATTGATATTAGAAACATCATCCCAATCAGTTTTTAGATTTGAAATATACGTCCAGGATATTGTAATAGAGCCTCATATTCATTCCCAACACTCCTTTTGCCACTTTAAAAACTAGCACAAAAGGTAGCTTTGAAATACTTGAAATCCTCGGCTCACCTCAATGAATAGTGCAATAGACATCTACAAGAATGAAATTGAGGCAGGTCAGGCAGCTGCAAAAGTGCCTCTCCATCCGTTTTTCTTCACCAGCACGCTCTAAGTTACAAAAATGGCTGCCACTAGCGAGGTCATAACCCGAACAACAGAGGCCTTTTGTAGGGAATGTGAATAAGAAGTTCGAAGTTCAACTGGAAACCTACACTTGTCAACTGATGGATCAACGGTTGTGATCAGACCTAGACCCCCAAAGTCGCAACTATCTGCACTTTGATCATGCTGTTGGTAGTAGCTATTAAAAGCATACGATATATTCCCAGGCCAACTAAGGTTGAAACACGACCCACCTGGAGACAATGTGGTGCAATCAGCAGCATAACACGCCTCCTGAGCACTCGCGGTTGCATTAGACAAGTCCTTGTTGTTGTTCAATACACACCACTTCAATGGAAGGTACTCAACATTTTGGGCATTTACAAGGTTTCTTGAGCCTTGGCCAAAATCAACTCGATACTTGGCTTGACCATCGAAAGTGAAGAGGCCCCAATGTCTCTCAAAACTTCCAGCAGCTATGCTTCTTTGATCCTCGTCTAAAAGACCAAGTATGTATGTCTCAATCGGTGGATTTTTAGGCCTCAATGGAGTCCCCAGCCTGTTATGAAGGTGCTCCATCAAGCCTTTTATAAAGGTTTCTGCAAGGGCTGAGGTTGCATTGGCTGCTCCGTCTGTAGGCCAACCAATTTGCGCCACAACAATGTCAATTCTGGAGAATCCTATTCTTGACAAGGCAGCAACAAGAGTATCGTAGCTTAGGTCGAAGCTGTTTTTGTATGTTCTACGGCTGTCATTGTGAGGTTTTGCAGTTTCTTTGAATAAGGCAAAGTCAAGAGAGATGTTTTTGTTTTGGTGGAGACTTAAAAAGGGGGAGATGGTAACAAAGAAAGGTGAGTTATGCTTTGTTAGAAACGTGAGCAGTTGAATCATGGTTCTGTTTACGTCAGCTCGGAAGTGCCCTTTTGAAGGAAGGCCTGATTCTGACAGGAAGGCATCAAAACTGCAAGGAACAACTACCTTCACCTTGCTTTCCAAGTTGGCTCTGCGCAAAGCTGTTTGAATATTAGTGGCTGCTCCAACGACAAAAGGATAGAACTGCTCGCCATAGCTCTGGAGAAACGATTCATCTCCTACAGCAACATACCTGTAAAAAGTCCAATTAGCCATGTAAAGTGTAGACCAAAATCAACTTCGCATTTTTTTGTAAGCAACAAAACCGAATCAGAAGTACTTACTACAGAAAAAGGTCCGATTCGCCGTGTAAATTGTAAAGTGTAAACCAAAATCAACTTTGCATTTTATGAAAGCAACAAAACTGAATCAGAAGTATCTACTACAGAAAAAAGCCTACGGAATCCTGCTAAAAAGCCATTTGTTGAGGTGGATAAAATCAATTACACATAGAAAGAAGAGCATCTACCGTCCAATCTCGGAACTCCTTAAGATATACAGTTTGTTTAGACCTGTTCCTTCCCGTTAGCTCCAATGCCCTTTCTTTGGCTTGCATTTTATTTTGTATAATTAATCTTTTTCCAAGATGACTAAAAAAACTAATCAAGGAACAAGATACAGGCTTCTTTCTCTAATTCTTTTGTCGATGGGTCCTAATGCTATAAAAAACTTTACCTAAACAATCAATGACAAAGAACCATTTTATACAGGTGAGAAAGGTAACACCAAAACTGCCGCCTAGCCGAGGCAAAAACATCATGAAGCTGTAAAATCCATTCTAAGCTACTGATATACTTTCATGTCATAGTCACTAATTGCACCTACCGCAACTCAAAAGTAAAAAATTTCCGAGGGAATTTGATGTCTGAATTTAGAAAGATATTTGATTTCCAACCTCTTATTGCCTCAGATGCGATTCTTAAAGAATTTTTTTCACTTCTTTGTAAACAAGAAAAACCCATTTTGCGTAACTCGTTGCTAAGAGATATAGTACCATACCACTATTTTTTTTCCCAACCGAATAAGAATGTCGCCGGAAGGGGCATGTCACCTTAATCTCACTATTTCATTTTCTTCTTCAAAAAAAAAAAAAAATCCACATTTCCTCACATGGAGCACGATCATAACAGCTAATGTGAGTTCACCATATGAACATAAGCTCTGCTAATCTTAGGTACCAAAAAAAAAAAAAAAAACCCAAAAAGTGAGAGAAGAGAAGATACTCGATTCGGACTCCAGTGCGGGCAGTGGAGACATAGCGAGTGACATTGTCGTGGACCCAGCTCTGGGCGGCTTTAATGGAGGAGTTGAGGGCTCTGAGCATGGCATTGGGAATGCCGACTGTGACGCCGATGTTGGAGCCGGAGAGAGCCTCCAAGACGAGAGGGTCGGCGTCGAAGAGCTTGACTTTGGAGAAGTTATTGGATTTGAGAAGCTCCACCGCCTTGGGTGGCGGCAGAGGATGGGAGGCGGCGGTGCCCCAGTTGATGCCCACGCCTCCTGCCTCGTGGGAGGCATGAAGGGCGTAAATAGTGAAGACGAGAATGGATAAGCAGCGCCGCTGATTTGGGGGCATTTGTTGACGCTTTGGAATAGGGGAGAGAGAGTGTGAGTGAGTTAAGAGAGGATTTTGGTACCGTTGAAGAGCTGTGTTTTCTGTTGGTAGTTTCAAAGAATTATCAAGGTACTGACTTACAGCTAGAGCACACTCTTTTTTTTTTTTTTTTTCTCTCGGCTGGATTTCTGCCAAACACACTCAGCTAGGGTGTTTACACTGTTGATGATTGAATGCTTCAAAACTTCCAAGTTTGAGCTTCTTTCCGTTTACGTTGTGGGCCCTAGCTAAACGGAATGGTCCCCCCTGCTAATCTTTTGGTAAGATAAAACTGGAATTTTCGTAAACGTAGTATTTTTAGATTTATTTATTTTTTATAAATATTACATATATTTATTTATGGTATAATTTAATGTATAATATAAATAATAGTATATTAGATATGATATAAATAAATACATCTTATAAAAGTATAGCATAACATATGATTTTCTTGCAAGAAAATAGGCCTAATTCATATATGGATAAAAAATCGAAGCTTACAATACATGATCAAATTATTATTATGAAATTAAAATTAAAATATAACACAATATTTAAACAATATTAAAAATATCCTTAATAATATAGTAATTATTTTAATGATGTCATTTTGAGACATTTATTGAATATATACAAAAAAAATCATATTTTAATATAATAAACATAATAAGGCTAGTTGTTTCATCAACCTTAAAGAATCTACTATTTCTCTCATCAGTTTATAAAAATTAATGGGCTCTAAGTCTTGAAAATATTAATAAATAAGCAATTTAATAAGGTGTTTAAAAGGTGATAGGAACCGTTTATTAGAATCATTTTTACTGTAGTATATAAGAGCTTTATATTGTAGTAATTTTTTTAATATTTCTATAACATATAAAGCTTTACACTATCCATAATTAAAAAAATAGTTCTTACCCCATCCAAACAGCAGGTAAATGTTAACCTAATTTATTAAGTAGTTAAATTACAAAAAAACTCTCAAGTAAAGCCCTTCCTTTATCCCATTCTATCCCATGGCTCTTTCCTTACGGATCGGCCGGCAATCTCCTTTGGTGCCTTTCTTCACTGCTATGGTGGCTTGATGGCAACCGAAGACAGCGCATATAACCGATGCTGAGAGAGAGACAAGGAAGCTGTCGCGATAGAGTTGGGAGAAGAGAGACGTGAGAATGAGCTTGGGAGAGAGAAATAGATATCTGAAAGAGAGAGAGAAGCAGGGAGATTTTTTATGTTTTTTTAGATCTGAAACGTGGGGAGTTTGGGAGGAAGAGGGAATGTCATGAGGAGAGAGAAAGGGACAGCAATATGAGGAAAAGTATGAATAAAACAGTAAAGTCAATTCTTTTAAAATTAAGATTGGTCTATAATTCTCTAATTCTAGTAAGTTAGCCAACAGATTGCTCTTGTCAAAACCTATTGAATGAAAATATTTGTAATAAATAACAATAAATAGAAATTTATCAATAAATGTGAATAGAAAAATTACTGGTAATTGTTTAGTATAAATATTTTTAAGACTTTTAATTTATTTCAAAAAATTTCAAAATTTTAATATTTACTCATTCTCCTCACTTCTTGAGGTGCACACCGATAAATTGCCCGCCTCTCAGTTTGTGCTAAGCCATTAGCCAGCCAACGTATGAGTTCATGTTGGTTTAACAAAACATTCTTTACAAAATATAGCAGAAACGTGGTTATCATGCAGATCGTGTAATATAAAAATTTTGTCAAAACTTTTGTAAAGCATTATTGATTATATTAATTTAATACATAAATATATATATAAATAACTTTGCTTTTAGGGATGAAGAAAGAATCGAAATCAAATCTATGGCAAAGGATGTTATTTATTAGACGAAATCATAATCTTCTTTGCCTAGTCCTTCACACCAGAATGGACCTACATGTGGGCTTTGGAAGAATTATAGTTTCTACATGGATTATTAATTAACTTTTAGTCTCCCGTTAATCTTAATGTACAAGCAAAGCAGCACTGAGAATAAAAGAACATTTTATCAAGTGCGACATCTAAATTTTGTTGTTATTTCTTTCCATTTAAACTACTTCGTTCTTCCTAACTATGGCCCTCATAAGTGATTTACAAGATTGTTCCTCTCAAATAATTTCTTCATAAATGTGTTCCTCCTTAAATATTTTAGCCAGACAACCCTCTCAATGCTTTTGTTTATATGTACCTAATAAATAGTTTGCTATCTAATTTTCCATACATAAACATTTTTGCCTTTGAAATATGCTCTGCTAGATTTTTTTAATTAAACTAATCTAGTAGGAAAATAATAAATGGGTATAATAGATTTTAGAAGAAATTCGAGATCTACGTATTAAGGAAAAGTTGTAATGGAGCCACACAAGTCGAGGGACAACTATAGCCTAAGCTACACCATTAGGTCTAGCCTAATGATTAGTTATGGCCTTTAAGGTTCGAATCACGAGAGGGACAATTTTAAGAGAGGGGCACAAATGGTGCATTTGTACCAAAAAAGAAAAAAAAAAAAAACAAAAAAAAAAAGTTGTAGGCCAAGCAACTTCATCACCAAGTTGCTTTATCCCGAGTGTTATTGACTATGTGCCTCTTTTTTCTGTATTTCAACATATAAATCTTGAGGGTCTTTCTATATTTGTATGTTCTAAAAGCATGGTGGTCCACAGGAATACTGATCATGCACCGGAAGATGTACCAAAGGCATTAGACAAGACTTTGCAAGACTTGCAGCTTGATTATGTTGACCTATACCTGGTATGCATTATCTTCAAGCTTGTTATCTTGTAGTATTTTACGTTTCTATGTTGTAGTCTGACTTAGAGGAGAAGTGTGCGTAGATCTTGGTCAAACAAATATCTCTTATTTTGAAATATTCATTCAGAGCATAGGCTCCTCAAGAGCATCTATAACCTAGTACTAAATTAGTGTGTTAATATCAAATTTCAGATTTGATCAGTGAAAATTCAATTGCTAATGAAATTATACAATTTTTAATACTGAATTTGATACATGCTTTACTTGATGGCAGATTTGACACTAAGAATAAAATAAGTCAAGTTTTTGACAATTGATCGCTATTGATTGATATATTTACCTTTTTATTTAATCATTATAATACTGGCATCTCAAATTATTTAAAATTAAAAGTTACTTCTATAATTTTAAAGCTTAATTATGACAAAAATAAATAAATACAACATTTAAAATAATATTATTTATTGACATTAAAAGAACATATCAAATATGCCCTTTAGCATTATTTGATGGCAAATATAACTTTGGCAAAAGATGGTCTATAAAGATTTATTCTTTACCATTTTTAAATCTATTGAATAATAAGTCAGAAGTCTCAAACAATCTATTGGTTCATTTTAGTCTAGCAACTCTTACCTTAAGTTGTTAGCTATAAAGTCATTATGTTATTTGAACACTTATTTAGTGATTGTAGTACTCATGATAACTAATAATCCCTATAACTAAGTGAAACTGCTCAAAATTTGAAGATTCACTGGCCTGTGCGGATGAAAGCCTTGATCAAGCAGATATGCCAGCCTCCTGGAAAGCAATGGAAGCACTCTATGATTTGGGCAAAGCTCGAGCCATCGGCGTGAGCAATTTTTCTACAAAAAACCTCGGAGACTTGATCAACGTGGCGCGTGTTCCTCCGGCCGTTAACCAAGTGGAATGTCATCCTTCATGGCAGCAGGCCACGCTGCATGCGTTCTGTAAATCCGATGGAGTCCACCTCTCTGTGAGTATGACTCTAGTAATTTGTTACTTCGAGGTTTTAATTTTTTCACGGTCTCGCTCTCGTTGATTTTAGCTTTACAAATTATTAAACTTGCTTCGTTGAAGCGTTTTCGTTTGTCTGTTGTTGGGATTCTAATAGTTGCAAGGTCTCTATAACTCTATGTGTGAGTTTTACTTTGTATTGTATGTTGAGATAGCTTGAAATCTTCGAAAGGCTCTAGTCATGCATTTATTTCGTTTTAGGGATATAGACCATTGAGGGGCACTAATCCTGGAAGCAGTGATGTCGTCCTCAAGAATCCGATTCTGATTTCGGTAGCGGAGAAGTTGGGCAAAACCCCTGCCAAAGTCGCTCTTCGTTGGGGCTTGCAGATGGGCCACAGTGCTATTCCTAAGAGCACAAGTGAAACAAGAATCAACGACAACTTTGATGTTTTCAGTTGGACTATTCCTGAGGATTTGTTTGCCAAGTTTCATGCTATTGAGCAGGTAAATTAACTTAATTTTCTCTAAATCAATTTTTCTGGAATTGACAAGAACATAGAGTATATCACATCTCCAACCTAGCTTCAAAATGGAGTAAAACTCTAAAATGGAGTTGCATTTGGGCTCTACCCATCTCCAAAACATGACTTCAAAATGAAGTATTAATAGTGCAACTCCAAATTTGGCGTAGCAATATTCATTGACTCCAAAATGGAGTATTAATATATAATTGCAACAATATGTTAAATAATATATAATAAGATAATTGGTGAAATAGATTAATTATTGGGAATTAATAAAAAAGAATAAAAAAATACACATGAAATATACTTTTTAGAGTAAAGTTTGGAGTAAATAGATGAGAAACAAACCTTTTTGAAAGACGTGTAATTAATCTATTTTGAAGATAGAGCAACTCTAAAATGGAGTAATGAATTGGAGATGACAAATCAAAGATTCTAATTTCATGACTTTACACTAGAGGCCGAGTTACACACATTGAAGAATAGGCAGCCGTCTTTTTTTTTTTTTTCTCTAATTTTATGCTAATATCTGATGAAATTTGTAATCTAGCTGAAATTTTTAAATTACTTGTTTATCTCGCCTTAAAATATGAGAAATATCTCACCTCAATAAAAATATAAATTTGATAAAATTTTTAACATACACCCCGCCCCTCCTAACTTATTTTTTTTGGTTCCGGCCGCCTCCGCCTTAAACGATGTTTGTTCCCAAATTTTTATGATTCTAATGTATTTCACATGTTGTCTGTATATGAAATGCAGTCAAGACTTGTCACAGGGGCCTTTTGGGTTCATGAAAAGTATGGTGCATATCGCAACATCGAGGAGCTTTGGGATAGTGAAATTTAAGCAGTTATACGAGAGTCAATCGAGGGGAGAGAAGGGGAACTGAAACCGCAGATGGTTCTTAAAATTTGCTTGCATCTGTTTTTGAAGTTTTCTTTTAAGCGTTTGGTCTATGATCAGAGTTTCTTTATTGACGTGTTTACAGAAAGCAAGGATTTTGATTTGGTAATTTTAGTAAATGCGATTTTCCAAAAGGCTTGATTCGCTTGGTAGATGATAACAAATTTATAACATGTTTGTCTCTTTTTTTTAATTTTATCTAACATTTTGATTATAATTTGATGCTACTTAGTTTGGCTCTACCCGGGCCACTTCCTTTTCGAGAAAACTGCATGTAATTTCACCGGAAAGCATGCCTTTAAAGGGGCATTGATCATAAGTGTTAACACGAATATATCCATGATGTTATCGTATCGAGTGAAACATGTTATCAGTGTTGGATTGGTCCCGTTGTTCTAGATTTAAAACTTAGCCTATAAAAGATGTTCATATACGTTTCTCCAAAATCACTACACGTGCAAGTATTTTTAAGTAGTAAAGTTATAATACTGATGACTGGTTTCAACTCGTCTTCTCATTCGCTACAAACTCCGTCGTGCTTCTTATTCCTTTCTTCTCTCGCCACTCTTGCCCCTAGCTGCTACAACAACCGGCATCCATTAGTTTTGAACTCCGTGTATGTAACACAGGACATACTAAACAAACATAAATGTTATCTATGTGTATAGATTTATATAGCATTAATATTGAAAATGCGCCTTAAATCATATATGAAAAGGGTTTATTTTTCACTCACGAACTTTATAAGACCCATGAGATAATATAGTTTTATAATTGCCCTCAAACTATTGTTTTGTGTCAATTTATCATACAATTTTTTTAAACTATGAACAAGAAACAAGTTGACAAAATCAATAGTTTGAAAAGTAAGTTGACATAAAATCAATAATTCTTTCAGTATTTTATAAAATTATAAATAGTGACATATTGTCAATTCATTAGTATTGGGCATAGAAAGGTGTTTTGAATGATTTTATATAGTTCAAAAAGGCATTTATGAGATTAATCCTATTCACTTATTCTTATAAAAGAAATTGAACATTTTTGATCTGATAAATATCATACTCATATTCATTATAATGGACCACTATTCTTCCAGCATCAGGATTTGGAATCTCAGCGAAAGCATCCTCAGAAAGATTGATAGTTGAAGTGCATTTCATACAGTAATCGACGATCTCAACAACCACGGCGATGTCTAAACCGTTGCAAGATTGTGGGGCACGATTTGCTGGACCAAGGCACATTACTTCGTATAAGTTGCCACAGGCTCTTCCATTGTCCCAAAGCTCCTTCCTTGCGCCAGCCACGAAAGGGCTGTAGTCTTGCCCTCCAAAGCACGCAGAGGCTACGTTCAATCAAGGTGAGATGATCATAAAATGCACCTGATAATAACGAAGATTAGACAGTAGATTAATCCTAACAAGTACAAAGCTACAATTTCATTTTTGTAATGCAAAACTTGAGGAAGAGCGTAACCTGCATTAGCAAACTCCGTTGATATTTTACTAACACGAATGTTTGTTAAACACTCTACGAGCAGCTTTTTAATCCCTCTCAACGAGAAGCACACTCACCTTGAATCTCCTGGTAATAAGTGGGGCATGGTCCATCACGCACTAAATTGAGTATTATGTTTGCAAGAAGCTAGAACAAACCCTTCCTTAAATAGGGTCTCTTGATATTTAAATCTTTGAGTCATAAATTCAACCACTGTAATTTTTTTATTTTATATAACTAGATCAAAACACAACAATCCTTTACTATTAGGGCATTACCCTTAGTAGTATATATAGCTATAATTAATTAGTTAAACATCATATATGCATTCAACAGTTAGCAAAGCACAAGTGATGGACACAAAAGTAAGACAATATATCAAAAATCACCGAACTATATAATATAATACATGTGTATTTATATATGTATAATTATATAATATGCTTACGAGTTTAAGGACGACTATAAAATGTAGCAATTCCTTCAGTAGCATATGCGATTAGAGCAAGACGCAGGGTGATTCCAGCCATAATCGGTATCAAAGCCTGCAACGTCTTCCCCATTTGTTGATTTCTACCACAAGAAATGCCAAAGGAATTACACTGAAACGAATAAAAGTTTCTTGTATATATTGTGGTGACAAAATTAATCTTTTGGCTCCTTTTTATAAAGGTACTGGCATCTCTTATAAGGTTCTCGATCTCCATTTTTGCAATATAAGTTTTTTTTTTCTTTATTAATTAATGTCTAGGTTCAGCCTTTGAGGTCCTATGGTTCATCATCCCTAGCTGAAGGGGTCCTATAAATGTGCTCGTGATGTGTTCCAGTTCAAATATAACTTACACAAAATATACAATATTATAAGTTACCACTTTTTGCGTTCTCTTGATGCCCGAAAGGCACCGTTAATTGTTCATTGGAGTCGATCTCAAATCGGTGTGCCGATCGCAATTGTTATTCATCTAAATGGCGCACATGCCGAGTGCCGACTGGTGATGTCATTCTAGGTGGTTGTAAAGTCTATCTATATTTAATTTTCTTACGTGTACATTTAAATGGGCGCTAATATAAAAATACTAATTTTTTATGTTATTAATTAAATCACAGAAAAAAGAAAGTGAGAGAACAACCGGCTGGCAGTATTCAATTCGACAAGACATAAGAAACACTTGTATTTGAAACTGCTGGTGATCAATACTGCTACTCCCCGGCGTAATTACTGCTATGATAATCTTAAACTGTATGTGCTGATTATTATGTTATCAGCTTAGCGTCTTTTTTTGTTTTTTTTAATCTTTATTTTTGAATACTTGTTTGAACCACAATATTTCACACCACAGAAATACTTTTACTTGTGATAGATAATAATATATTACATCGAAATAAAAGTTGTATTGATTTAATTAATAATTTTATTTGTTTAAATTAATTCATTTTAGACAATCACATATATTGTATCTTAATCTTAAAATAAATTAATAAGCTTGTATTCTTGATTTATGTTTTTAATGTAAAAAATGGTGACAAAAATCAATTCAACTTTAATATATGGGTGATCTCTTGTAAGTTGAAGTTAGATTAGTGTAAGATTCTAATGACTCATGGGTTATATATTATATATTATGGAGCCACTAATCATACGTGGACAAGAAACGAGTAGACAGAGCTTCACGTTAATACTAGATGTTGTGGTTAAGTAAAGTAGTGGGAGATAAAAAAGACGAAAAAAAAAAAAAAAACCTAAATGGGTAACATATCGCATGAACGCTAATCAAAGTGGGTTCTATTGACTAAACATGATGTATAGAAGAGATATAAAAGAGTTTCTTATACTATTCATGGGCTCATTTTCATCTCTCTTCTTTTCCTCCTCCTCCCTCTCTCCCTCTCTCTCTCTGTTTTGTTTAAGTTTCCCCGTTAAATTTCAATCAAAAACAGGGAGGCAGATGCATTATTAGCAACAGTGCTGCGGATAAACCAGAGCTTAGATACATCGGATTATAAATGCAACAACGAATAATCAAAGACAATCACCCAAAAAAAAAAAGAAAAAACCTAGCTTTGCAAAATTTGTATCTCATAGAGGCGATGTAAAAAATAAAATTTATCCCAGCATATCTCGTAACAGAGGAACTCTTTAACAAGATTCAAGCAATAAAACATTTACCAAGAACCAAGAAAGTAAAGATTAAACCGCCGCATGAAATCCTCACTAGATAGGCCGAAAAAGGTCATCTCTAGAAAAACTTTAATCTAATTGAACTATAATTCAAGGACAAATGTAGTTGCATCATGAAGTTCAAGCGGTAGCAGCAGCTTGGGCGGCAAGTCTCTTCTTGGCCTCTTCAATGATGGACAACTTGATACCCTTGCCCTTAGGAAGGGAGACCCAAGGCTTTGTGCCCTTACCAATGGTGAAGACATTACCTAGACGGGTAGCGAACTCGTGTCCTTGGGCATCCTGAATGTGGATGGTCTCAAAACTACCCTTGTGCTTTTCCCTGTTCTTAATGACTCCGACACGTCCCCTGTTCCTTCCACCAGTCACCATGACAACATTCCCGACGTCAAACTTGATGAAGTCAGTGATCTTGTTGGACTCCAAGTCCAACTTAATAGTATCATTAGCCTTGATAAGTGGGTCAGGGTAGCGAATGGTACGCCCATCGTAAGTGTTCAAGTAGGGGATCCCCTTCTGTCCAAACTGCACTGACCGAACCTTGCAGAGCTTGAACTGCAAAAAGTATATTCAGTAACAGATGATCAACTATCTTTACAGACACAATTGATGATCAACAAAATCAAGCGTAATGGCTCAAGGCAAGAACAACACCGCCTCGCTGAACACCAATATAACATTATGAAATGCAGAACAACACAAGCTCACGAGGTACTATATTCTAAAAACATGGCACTTCTACAAACTCCTAAAAGAATTATCAACCAACCTACATTGTTCAGTCTAGTGACTAGAAAATAAGTATAATTGTGTTAATGATTATCAATATTATTAACATTCTACCTCGAACATATAGTTAGGATGAAAAGACACATTGGACTGGGATAAACTCATTCTTCAATGGAAACCGACTAAACGTATGTGCTAGGTGCTTGCAACAACAATTGCCGCAAGAAGGTACCTAAAAATTAACAAAGAGATCTTTGAGAACTAATTGCATGGTTTGCTTAGACCAACCTTAGCCTCATCATCCCTGACCGAGTGAAGACGAAACCGACCCTTGGTGTCGTAAAGCAGGCGGAAGTTCTCGTTGGTTTTGGGGATTGAAACAACATCTAAAAACATGAAAAAACACAAACTTGATTTCATATTTTTTCACAAACCAGACGATGAAACATGATTAGAGAAAAAAAAATTGCATACCCATGAAGCCGGAGGGGTAGGTCTTGTCAGTCCTGACCTTGCCGTCGACCAAAACATGACGCTGCATCAAAATGGAAATGACTTCACGGTATGTCAGAGCATACTTCAACCTGTTCCTCAGGATCAGGATCAGAGGCAAGCACTCACGAGACTTGTGTGGCCCAGATGACGGCTTCGGAGCCTACCAAACAAATAATTAAAAAAAATCAATTATTCTACAAAGAAAATGAAAAAAATAAAAAAAGAGAGATTTTTCTGATATTTCCGTTTTCGACTTACGAAAGCGCCGCCGAGCTTATCGAGCATCCAGTGCTTGGGGGCATTGAGCCTCTTCAGATGTTTCTTCAACCCTCTAGCCTGTAATACAATACAGAATACACACGCACAGTCAGATATTACAATATATATATATATATATATATATTTAACACAGTGATGATTTTCAATTTGAGATTGTGCAATAAAGAATGGAAGGGGATGGAGGGGCAAGAAAAGTACCATTGGAGCAGGGACGGAGGAGACGCCGAAACCCTAGCTGAGAAGAATGGAGTTTGGGCTAGAGGAGGAGAAGAAGGATCGGCGGGGACAACAGCATTTTATACTAGTCTGTGAATGAGGCAAGGGCTTAGGGTTGGGGATGCGGGATGCCGAGACTCTCTCTCCTGATTGAGGTGATGGGCTGGGCCTGAACTGACTTGTCAACGCTGCCCGGCCCGTTTTCAGTGGAGGACACATTTATGCTCAAGGTTATAAATTACAGTGTTTTTAAAATAGATAAAAATAATTTTATTTTAAAAAATAAAAATATATATATTAAAAATATTTTTAAAATTTTTACTTAAAAATATATATAAAAATATTTTTAAAAATTCTTAAAACAATACCAAACGAAGCCAAGCTAGGAGAATTGACTTCTAATAAATATAAAAACACTATTATTTCTAGGTATTTTGTATTGAGGTTAGAAAAACATATATAATTTAAGGATATTTTAGCTCTTTTAGCTAGAAAAAATATTATTAATCAAATAGAAAAAAAATAGGAGAACAATAGTGGCTGTAAGAAAATGCTGTATTACCTAATCTACTCAACATAATAAAGACAGTAAGAAAATGCTATACTACCTTATTTACTAGGACATTGTCTCGTACATAAATATTAGAGTAAATTAGGTAATATACCACTTTTGTACCACCACTATTGTCTGCGGTAGCTTTTTTCTTTCCTTTGATCAATACCATCTCTCATAGTTAAAAATGCTAAAATACCTTTAAATAACGTGTTTGTCTAATTTTAATCCAAAATAATTATAATTAATCGTGTCTTTATACTATTTGGAAGTGGCATATTTCAAATGTTCTTTAGAAGAGATAAAACTGAAAAAGCAATGCCACGAGAGTGAATTTCTCAAATTGACCTGAAATTTTAGCAAGCATTTATTTCATAAATATACCTCTTAGTTTTTATTATTTCTTAAATTGTAATTTTATTTTTATAAACTACAAAAATATCATATAAATTTAAAAACCTATTTTAATTTCATCCCTCATGTTTGGACAAAACGTTATAACTATCCTTAAACACAGTTTATGATGATATTCTATGGATTTAAAAAAATATAAAATGCACCAAAACAAAACAAATGTAAAAAGAAAAAAAATCTTGAGTTTTATATTTATAAATCTAAAAATATTTTTTTAAATTTTTTTCAAAAAAAGGAAAATATTTCTTAGAAATAAATTTGATCTAGTTAAGGGTATTTTTATATTTTATCTTTCTTTTTTTCCTCATTAGTAAATCTACAAGCGATGAAATTAAAACAAGTTTTAAAATTAAGGTGTGTGAAAAGTGTGGTTGGGAAGTGTGGTTAGAATCAATTATTAGAATCAATTTTAGTTAAAAATACTACAAAATATAAGAGTTTTACACTGTAATAATATTTTACTTTTTATTGTAACATGTATGAGCTTTTCACTGTTTGTTTGGTTCTAATCAACAACCAAACAAAGAATATCTTTGTACCTTCTATAAGCATTTGAATAAATTTACAAATAATAAAAACTAGAAGGTATGTTTTTGTAATTGACTTGTTACATTTCATAAAATTTTTGTATCATATTTTTTTATTTTCAATAGTTCACTCGTAGCACAGTCTTAAATCCGTCTAGTTTTATAAATGAGTAATTGTATTAAACAATCGATTTCCCAAAAAAAAAAAAAAAATTGAAGGACGTTCTATTTTCAATAGCTATCTTGTACTTATTCTTAAAAATCCAACTTGCTTTTTCTATTTTGCCCTTATTTATGTTGATGTTTTTTGGCTTTCATTTTTTTTGAATTTAGGTTTTTTTAGTAAATAGCTGATTTTTTAAAATTAAAAAAATCATGTTTTTGTACATTAATGATATACTGAAGTACATCAATAATATTACATCAATGATATACTGTTGTATATGAACAATGTACAAATTTATAGTTTATTATTAATTAACTTAATAGTTTATTCGCTTAAGAATTTATCGGTTTTTGATAATAAATCATTAGTATATTAAAAGATAAATCAATTGATTAGAGATAAATGATAGTTAATAAGTGATATGTTAATGTTAAACTATGATATACATCAACGATATATTGGTGTTTATCAATGATCACACTGCTAAAAAATTGTCTCTAATTTTTAAAAAGTTTTATCATTTCTTTAATTTTCAAAAAAATTCAACTATTTATTTACAAATATGGTGAAAAAAATAGACCATTTGTCTTTTTTTGTGCTCCGTTTTGTATTCATTTCGTTCTCTCCTACTTGGCTTTTATTTTTAAAGATTAAGGACTATATGAGCCATTAACCCTCATTTTTTATGTTGTAGCTCATTTATATGCAATGTCATTGTTTGTTGTTATTCTTGTAGAGATTCTTGTCCGTTTTTCGATTTTGATGGTGATGTTTTCATGTTTCATGTTTAAATGTCGTTGTTTAAGTTTAATATTGGGTTATTTATCTTTTTATAACTTATGTTTTACATTGATTTAAATAATATACTTTTGTTTCTTATCTTATTAAATTTGTACATTTATATTAGATTTAATACACAAATTTACATATTTTCATGATCAATCTTCAATTTAACCTAATAAATTGCCCAAAATACTCTTAAATTAAAAAATAAAAGAACTTTTGAAACTTAAAATATATATATATATATTAAGGTTTTTTTACTTCAAAAAATTAAAAATATCATCAAAAATATATGTTTTGTATGCTTTTGTTTTTGTTTTCTTTTTTTTTTTTGAAGTTTTAATTCTTTTCTATTTTACTTAAAGATATTTGTTCATTTTAGAAATAAAAATAAAATATTAATTAAAATAAAGTATAAATTTATATATTAAACTTAATATTGAATTATATTTTGTTGAAATAAAAAAATATAATTTTTAAATTAATTAACGTAAAAAAAAAACATAAAAAGATAAATATCCCTTTATATTTATATTTGAGAGAGCAATTATAATCGTTTTACGTTGGAAAAGACGATAGTAAAAAGATTCCAATTACAAAAAATGGCAAGCGTTTTTGTGAAGCAGACCAATAGACTCTTGCTACAGACACGTGCGGTTGACGCAACAGCAATTTTACACTCCATTCGCCATTTGGCATTTTGGATAGGCCACCCATAACACACTCACCGATAACATTGCTTTCTGGTGATGCACCGGACCCCACGCAACGCAGGTGTCATGCACTTGGAAAAAAATCTGCCTGAAACAATAGGCTTGTTCTTAATTATAGTAAATCAAAACCACCCTCCAGATTTAAGACCGTAAGAAGAATAAGATAAAGCGAAAAGACAAACATACAAACAAAACATGTCTAAGCAGAGCGAGCTAGTCTGCGTCACCGGCGCCAGCGGCAGCATCGGCTCGTGGGTCGTCCGCCTCCTCCTCGACCGCGGTTACTCCATTAACGCCACCGTTAAAGATCTCAGTTACCCCTTTCTTCTTCTTCTTCTATTTTCGCCGCCATTGTTAACAAGCTCATTCAGTGAAAATTCTTGTTTTTTTTTTTTGTTTGGCAGAGGACGAGAATGAAACGAAGCATCTAGAAGCTCTAGCAGGAGCGGAGTCGCGCCTCCGTCTTTTCCAGATCGATCTCCTCGACTACGACTCCATCGCCGCGGCCATCCGCGGCTGCGCCGGCGTGTTCCACCTGGCGTCCCCCTGCACCGTCGACAAGGTCCACGAGCCCGAGGTGGGTCCCATCCCTCGCAGTATCTGAATTCTCAGTTTCTATTTTTGCATTACCAATTGTCTGTGCATGAAATGGTTCAACTTCAACAGAAGGAGATACTGGATCCGGCAATTAAAGGTACGATCAACGTCCTGACGGCGGCGAAGGAGGCCGGGGTTAGGCGCGTGGTGGTCACGTCCTCCATCTCCGCCATTGTTCCGAGCCCTCACTGGCCGGCCGATAAGGTGAGGGATGAGGATTGCTGGACCGACCTTGACTACTGCAAGCATAAGGAGGCGAGTAGTGCTTTGTTTTTGTTCCTCTCAAAATTTTGATGGAAAATGCAAATGCCAATTCGATTGATTTTTTTGTTCTGTCCTTTTTGAGGGCCAATGTGTTGTTTGTTTATAAAAATAGCTATGGTATCCGATGTCGAAAACCCTTGCGGAGAAGGCGGCCTGGGAATTTTTCAAAGAGAAAGGCTTGGATGTGGTGGTGGTGAACCCGGGCACGGTTATGGGCTCTATTATTTCACCTAGGCTCAATGCCAGCATGCTCATGTTCTTAAGGCTTCTCCAGGGTAATTATGTTCTCCAAAAAATTTTTTGTAAAAATCTTTACTTAAGCTTGTATACTAACGAGCGTTCACAACTGTTGTCTCATTTTTCTGTCTCATTGTCCGTCCTCCAACCCTAACTTTCCACGCCATCTATTTTGTTGGGGTGGAATGTGTATCAGTAAATGGAGCTAGTGCCAGTTTAAATGAACAAGTAGTCAAGTTTGGTAACGGACTTTTGATTGATATGTTGACCAATTAGTAATGAACATGTTTCTGGTTTGATGTTGGTACTATACCAGTGCTGAATTGGTGGATAGGGAGCGAACTCACGGCTTTGCGATTCAAAATTTTAATATTGTAAATTTAGATCTCCTCTACTTACTGCAAACAGCAAACTTGTGTGAAATTTCTGAGCTTTAGTTCTGATTCTTGTAAATTAACTGGCTAAACAGAACATTTTGCATTTCGCTTGCAGGTTGCACTGAAACATACGAGAACTTTTTCATGGGACCTGTGCATTTCAAAGATGTAGCACTAGCACATATTTTGGTGTATGAGAACAAGTCAGCAAGTGGAAGGCACCTGTGTGTTGAAGCTATATCGCATTATGGCGATTTTGTGGCAAAGGTTGCTGAACTTTACCCCGAGTATAAAGTGCCCAGGTAACAAGTTTTGAAGGCCTGCAAAATGGATTTACAACAGCAACCACATCTAGCTGATTGAATTTTTGAACAAAAATATGTGAACTAGAAACCAGTAGTGTCGGATTCAACTTTACTTTTTTTCAGTCTTGAACAAGTTTCGCCTACAATGGGCGGGCAATAATCATCTTCTCAGCAGGGTTTGATATATATGGAATGTGGTTTTAGATGCTAATGGTAGCGGTGGAATTTAACGGTTTCATAAGTTTATTTAACTATTATTGTTCATTATTTCTTGCAGTTTGCCCAAGGATACCCAACCTGGGCTGTTAAGGGCAAATGGAGCATCAAAAAAGCTGATAGACTTGGGATTGCAATTCATTCCAGTGGAGCAAATTATCAAGGATTCTGTTGAGAGTCTAAAGAGCAAGGGTTATATTTCTTAAACCATTTGACTGGCCTTCAGAAAAGATTTCAGCAATCTATTTGCATTGTAAAGGTGGGGAGTTCATGTAATATTATGGAACATTACTCTCTTGAACTATCGTTATGCCATATAACTATCATATTCGTCAATGTAAATGTCAACGGGTGAACCAAAGGGCAGCTTTCGAAGTTTAGAATTTGCATTGTTAGGGAGAGTGGCCTTTCTATTTATTCCATTGGCAGAATATATATATATATATATATTATGAAAAATCGTGTGTAATTCCCACTTTTTGGTTTTTGGGTTATCCCTTCTTCTAAAAGCTCCGGTATTTTTTACACTGGGTGCAAAATTATGAGTGGTTTCTGCGCTATGATGGAACGATATTGAGGTAGTGAACGAGAGAACTTTGAAGATTGGCTTCCAGGATCTAGCTGTAGTGAGAAGTGGAGTTTTCCCCTTTTTTTCCTTTTTGAATGTTGAGTGTAAGATTTAAGCCTAGCCTACAAGAAAGATAGATATAAACAGCACCAATGGATCCCTCTCTGAGAATCTAGTCCACAGGCTGTGACGGAGGTAAGTAAACAGAGATCCTCAACTTTTTTCTTCCTCCTGTCTAATATAGGTTTACATGAGTAACATACCCAAAAAAATTACCAGAATCTACATAAAGTTTCCCTAAAAAAATAAAATACATTATAAGGTATTAGTTCCCTAAGCTTCATCACCCGAGCCGTGTAATTCTCTCAATGCAAGGAAAGGTTACTGGAAAAATGTGTTCAAATATTGTGAGTTTGAAAGCTTTATATTGTATATGTTAAGAATTTTGCACCATGAACCAGTGTGCCACTCGTAGTGTAGATGACATATACCCTTGCACGGGATGAAGGCTCAAACAAATGGATGAATTTTTTTCTTTTTTTTTTTTAAGATCTTTATAAATAATATGTACATTGTAGCTTTATCGCAAAAATATATCATCTTGTCAACCGAAGGAAAAACAAAGTATATCATTTATTTTGTGCCTCATCAAACATATACAGGAAAAATATCAATTATATCTTATAATGCCCTCAACAAGAAAAAAAGAGAAAATTATACAGTTGCACCTAAAACTTTTTTTTTTTTTTTCATAATGTATCCTCAATTTTCAATCTTAACAAAATACATCTTAAATTTTAAATCATTAATTATCGAAGTCTAATAACTAACAAGCATTAAAAAACATGGACAATCTTGCTTTCATAATTTGCATGTAAGGTTTTTAAAAAGATATAACTCATCATACTAAGAAAATATAGGGCATGAAAAAGAGTATATAACAAAATTAAAAATAGCAATTAGAGCTTAATTGTCAACGATTTCAAGGTGCAGGATGCATTGTATTAAGGTTGAAATTTTGAGGGTGTTTGGCAATGGTGAAAACCATTCAGTTCTCACCACAAACTTAGTTATGAACAGTAAAAAGTTCTTACATGCTACAGTAACAATAAAAAAAATTGTTACAGTGTAAAACTCTCACATGCTACAGTAAAAGTGGTTCCCACCATTCTTTCAAACACCTACTTAGAATGTATTATACAAAAAATACATATTTTAGAGTGCAATAATACAATTTACTTAAAAATAATATAAAAATTACAAAAATCAAGGATCATTAAAAAAGAAAAAAGAAAGAAGAAAAGCAGTTTTCAATTTTTCCATTCTCTCTCACAGTCTTTTATATTTGATAAGGTCTAAAAGGCTAAAACAAATGATATACTTTCAGAATAAAATTTAAATATATACATCTTCGTATTTGTTTCCCTTTTCTATATTGAAAAAAGATAAATGGTAGTCGATTAGTTAAATTTCCTTTTGAAAGGAAGTTGGTAGTTAAATTATGTCCATGAAGAATGTAGGATCATAAAGCAAAGATATCCATCCGAGGCGGGTTCGGACATGCCAAAAAATAAAAGACTGGAGAAGGCAAGGGAGGCGCAGCCAAACTCAACCCCAATGCCCCACTAGTATAGAGTCGAGATGACTCTTATTTATAGAGCAACTTACAAGAATGCTTTTCAAATACACTATCTTATTAAAAATGCTTTCTAACAAATTACTTATCAAAATTATCCGTTTATTAGAAATTGATGATTTATTAAAAGACTAAGTTTTCATTTCTCTTAAAATAGAACCTACCAAGTTTCGTCATGGAACCTACAAGGTTTCGTCATAGAATCTATCAGGTTTCGTCGTGGGACTCACCGCCATCATCTGAGCGGAGTGCTAGCTTGTAACTTGTCGGGTTTCAACTTAGAACCCATCAGATTCTAACATTTTTTTAAAACAAATATGCGCCAACTGCCTCCGATTGCCAACATGGGTGCCAGGTTGTAACCTACCAGGTTTTAACTTAGAACCTATCAGATTCCAACGTATTTTTTAAAACAAGAAGGGCCAATCACTTCTGTTGCTAGCGCGAGTGCCGAGTTATAACCTGTTAGGTTCTAACTTGAAACCTATCAAATTCTAACATATTTTTTTGAACCATCCATATTCTATCTCAGAATCTACCCATTGGATTCCGTCCTAGAACCTGCCAGGTTCCAACACGAAACCCCACCAGGTTCTGTCTCGAAACATATGGGGTCTAGAACGATAAACCATTTCAGCAATAAAAATAATAAAAAGTACAAAAGTATAGATCTCAAGCAACCACAGAAACACAAACAAAACAATTTCCACCAAATATTTAAATATAAAGATCAAAAGATAAAAACAAAAATTTACAGCAATAGAATAATTATATAATTTTAGTTGGTAAAAATAAAATAAAGAAACAAAATGATATAAATTACATAAATTAATTTTGAAAAATTTCATATTAGTACCCTGTGCTATCTTAAAATATGTGTTTGGTATCCTATGTTTTGGAATATTTTATATTAATTTATCAATCTTTCAAAAAATCTCTTTTTAATACCCAAAGGCTTTTTTAGGACACAAAAGACACAAATACTCTTTTCTATATTTTGAGTAAAAAACCCAAAATCTAAAAAAAAAAAAAAAAAACTCAAAAATTTCAATAAACCAAAAACTTATTGTCCCTATCCCCAAAACTGTCTCACATCCTCAATTTCTCAACCTCCCTTCGTTGAGCACCAACACCTAAAAGGACGCCAAGCGTGCGAGGAAACACCGTAGTTCCCTCAACATCAAGCTCCCATCGAGATCATCGCTGCTGTCTTCTTCAACGGACGGCTATAGTTTCTCGGCCCTCCCTTATAACATGCTAACAAAGATCACGGCTTCCTTTGGCATGGCAAACCTGCGGGTAGCGTTGCTGGTGTGCAGGTCGTGGTGCGAGGCGCTGTGACCGCTGAAAGAGGCGATGGCACTGTTGCTGCAGCCGCCATGGTCGACACCGATCTTCTCTATTGGGATATTGGCCGGAAGGAAAAAAACCTTCGCTTTGTATCGAAAAGTTGTGTCTCTTGGTGTTTGTCTAGACAGTTCAATATGGGGGTTTCTTATTTGCAAGGCTTTTATTTTTGTTCAGTAAAAAATTTGAAAAAAAAAAGGGTTGTGAAAGGATTAGGTAAAACTTACTTGTGCATAGCATGTTGGAGTTTTTTTTTTTTTTCTTAGATTTTGAGTTTTTTTATTTTACTCAAAATTTCAATCAATTATATAAAAAGGTATTTGTGTTTTTTTGTGTCCCAAAAAAACCTCTGGGTGTTAAAATAAGATTTTTTAAAAAGTCGAGGTACCGATATAAAATATTCTAAAATATTGAATGTTAAACGTATATTTTGATATAAGGACAGTAATATGAAAATTTCCCAACTAACTTCAATAAAAAGATGTGTGGCATATGTGCATAAAGCTTTTCTTCTCCAAACATGCTGCCATAGATTCCTCAGTTTATTCCTCCGAATGGGCTTAACAAGATAGTCCGCGGTACTTTCATCATGCATTTGTAGACTATGCTAATTGAACCTTGAGAGGACAACAATACAATTATCAAGAAACCATATGAATTAAAACAATAAATACTGAAAACGATTTTCAAAAAGTGACAACTAATAATCCATATATAAACAAACTTATAATAGGAATGTTTCTGCAAACTTCATGCTCCATAATCAGTGTGAGAAGCACAAATCCATCCGTCAATATAAGATCGATGTCAATGTCTTTAACCATCAGGCACAACAGCAACTGTCAAAAACCAAGGAAAAATAAGGTTTCGCAGCTGGGGAACTCACAGAAGAAATCTCATGGCTTCATGTCCTCGAGAAGATCGTTAACGGAGATCCAATGATCGATGACCGATGAGATCGAGATATTGCTTTGATTTGAACTTTGCAATGAAGGAGATCCCTAATCTGAACTTTGAGACGTCGTCGGATCTACAACGCCGGATCGACAGTGAAGAAATCATGCCAAGAAGATGGCGATGATGGCGGCGCCGTCGAACTGAGATAAACTTTTGGTCTTCGTTGTTGACAATGGCTATTAGTCTTGTTCCTCAAGAGAGTTGGGCGAGAGACGAAAGAGAAACAAACAAAAAGGCAGAGAAGAGAAGATAGGGGCGAAGAGAGAGAGGAGGCAGAGGGCGAGAGAGAGCCATCGACATTGAGAAAGAGGGGAAGGGGGAGAGGGAGAGGGGAAGAGAGAGAGGCGGTTGAGAGTTGGTTATGCGAGAGAGAGTCGGAGTCGATTTAGGGATTCACAAATATGGTAACGTGAATATACTTGAATTGCGAAAATAGGAAATGTAAAATTATTATTTAAAAAAAGAAAAAGAAAAGAAGTTGTTTTAAAAAGCAAAAAACAAAATGGTATTTTAAACAAAGGTGTTATACAAGGACATTTTACGTAGCTGTCTCTATTTTATAAAACAAAATGCTAATTAAATAAGAAAAAATTACCATATAAGTCTAAATTATTGTTATAAAATTAAAATCTAATACAATATTTAAAATATCTTTAAAATGTCTTTAATGATATAATAATTATTTTAATGATATTATATATTGTACTATATAATTACATATAAATAATTTTAATGATATCATTATGAGACATTTGTAGAATTTTATAAATTAGAGTCATATTTTAATTCAATAAACGTAATTGGGTCAATTGTCTCATTAACCCAATAAATAATAGGTGACTAGCCCAACTCTTAGGCCTCATCCCATCCGACCCGATCCAAGTCTTTATGTTAGCCAACTTGGCCGAAGAGGCAAGTTGCGTATGGGCTCATTAGAGCTGACTTAAATTGCCACATCTATAAGAAAGCATAGCTATTTATTTGGGAAATTGGAGATTATATTTTCAGCAGTTTGAAAGTAAATAACACATTTTCAACAATTAAAAATTAGAAAACCAACTTTAGTTTGAAAAACCTTGTTTTCCATTTTTAACCTCTTGGCTATCAATAGAGAAGATAGTTGACAACGGCAACGGGCGTTGGAGGATGCCTGGTCTTCTATAGTGACGCGAGACAACAATCAATCCGTGCAGTTTGGCATTGGGCGACGCCAATCTCCGTTTGGCCCTTGCTCTCCGTTCCTTTCGTTTGGCTCTCGCTGTCGAAGAAATGGTTTCAGCGTTGTCTTCTCCGGTGACGGGAGACACAAATCTTTGTTCTTCTCCTTCAGCGTCAACGTGAGAACGGTGTCATGAGGATCAATTGTCGTCTCCAGCGTGATAGCTACAATGCCATTGCGACGCTGATCATTTATGGTGGGATCTCGTCGGCTATTGCAAAAAGAGAGGGCCTCATGGCATTCTTGATGAAGTTGATAAATAAGAAGGTGAGGAGAGGGAAAACATGCATTGGGTTTTTTTGGGAAGACAGAGGAGGTAATGGTAAATCTGGAATTTTACTTGCGTACCTTATATTTACACTTAATTAACCTATTTGTTAAAGTCCTCCAATATTTAGTCTGTTAGTGTTAATTAATCTTTCAATTTTGGTATAATTTCCTCGTCCTCTCTTTTAATTATTGTTATCTTATTATTATTATTCAAAGATAAGTTGTCAACTTATAACTCCTGTTAAGGTTGTCCCCTTATTTGTTATGGGTGAAGGCGGTGGCTAGAAGGCTAAAAATTCTTCCAACAAGATTCTAACTTAAAATCTTAGACCATCTTAGATATAAATGTCAATGTTATGTTTACTACTAAAAAATATACAAATAATATATTTAATGTGTTATTTTTTATGCTCTAATATATAATACTATTTAAAATGTTATATTTGTTTTTGGCTATAATGATTAAATATTGAAACTTGTAAAAATAAAGTTTTAATATTAAATTAATTAAAAAGAAAAAAAATATTGTAATAATTAAAGCAAAAAAGTCAATCTACCAACTAAATTAGATACTAAATTTGCAATATGCTAACTTTTGTAACAAATTTGTCACAAAATTTAATATATAAAATAAATTTGACATAAAAATGACTTTACATCTGGAGAGTATTTCTTTGCACTTAAATATTAAATTTCCTATTAACATATCAACTTAACATGGCATGTAACAACTTAAAATACAAAAATTATTAATCTTTCTACAAAAATACCTTAACAAGAAAGCTATTTTTTTAACATTAAAATGCAAGGCCGTGTAAAACTCTATGCCGTAATTCGCAGGTATACAAATAACGTAGAAATTTTTAATTAGTCAAAGAATTTACAGTATAATCACCAATAATAATACATGGAATCACTCCCAACTTGGTCGGAGCGTGGACTTTCATTTTAGAGAGCATCTTAATGGATGACGTTGCCAACAAAAAACATATGTTATTCATTAAAGACTATCTTTAGCGGAAAAAGAGTAAAAAAAAAAAAAAAAAAACAAAGAAAAGAAAAAAAGGCATTACGCTAATAAACAGATATTGCTTTTCAAGAATTCATATTTCGGCTCAATAATTTTCAAGCGTTCCTTTCTCTCTCTTTTTCTCTTTCATCAATAATTTTATGCCAAATTTATTAAAAGGCTTTTTCTACAGCCCCCGTCATGCTTTTTGTTGCAAGTTTCCTCCATCTTACGTTGACACTTGCAGGGTTTTGTTGGAGCTCAAGAAGAAGGCCACCGGTTATAGGGCTTGTTTGAGATAGTTTGTGCTTTTATTTTTAAGCAATTAAAGAAAATAAGTATAAATTAAGGCTTTTTAATTAGTGTTTAAAAAAACATGAAAAAGTACTTTTTTTTAATTTTAGAAGAATTTTTTAATGTGCTTGGTTGAAGAAACAAAAGCTCCTATTAATATAAAAAGTAGTGTAATGCAAGTATATTAATAGAATTTTTAATTTGTTATTTTTAAATACAAGGTTAAATGTGTAAAGGAATTTTTTTTTTTCATAAGCTTATAAAAGTCATAAGTACTTTTTCATAGGTCGTCTAAACAGACTCATAAACAGGTTTTGAATAAAATAAGCCATAAATAGCTTAAAATGAGCCCTTTCAAACGGACTCATAACAGGATATTTTAAGAATTATTTGTAACATTAAGACATTTTAGAGGGGCTCTTTGGTAAATTAACCACAATAGTATAATGAAGAGTGTTGGACGGTGAAAAAGTTAGGGTACAATGGTAATTTTGTTTGGGACAAATATGTCATTTGAAATATTAAAATTAATTATTATTTACGTAGACTGAAGAAGACATGAGAAGCAAAAGGTAGTGAAGGAGAATAACAAGTAATGGCCCTTTTAGTGGTTGTAATGCGACTTTGCTTTTTCTCCTCCACTCAAATGGCAAAGTTTAAGTGTTTGACTTGGAAAAATGGGCTGCAATGTGGGCTTCACTAAACTGCATGCAATAACTTCCATTAATTAAACCACCAACCAACTCATGCCAATGTAAGAACTGGTTCACTGGCCTCACAATTACGATGGTCTTAAACTTCTCTTAGAATGGTTGGAGATATTTGATGCAGCTCTAAAACAAAAGTCCACAGATCTCCGGGTAAGGCCATAATAAGTGATCATCATGGAATCTACAGGAAATCTGCCCTGCATATCACTATCAATAAATAACACCAATCTAAACCGATAATATTACAAATATTTTTATTTTAATTCTTTTTATGAAAAAAGAGAAAAGAACATGCCAAACTTCAAATATCATCATACAATATTAATTTTGTTTTTGTTCAGTTCCTTCCTCTCACTAAATTTTGTTTTCCATAAGCCCAATTCCATTATATATATATATATATTATGTTGCAATTACATGGAAAATAACATTGCCATACGTGATTTAATTAACCATAATCGATTTTATAATATAAAGAGTATAGAATTCTCAGTTAAACTGTTTCACATCAACAATCATATTTCAAATACCCTCTCGGGGAAAGATGACTTTGAAAGCACGAAGACACTACCAACGAGCTGAGAGCATTTACTGCATGAAGTTACTTAACAAATAAGCTGTTGAATCTACTCTCTCTTTTTATTATTATTATTATTATCATCATTATTTTCCAAAATCGCCTTCTCCAGCCGGTTCATGTCCGTTACCAAGTTTTTCCCCTACCCTTTACAACCTTGAAATAACCTTCAACAAAATTGACCATAGGATTTCCTTTATGTTTTCATGTCGGCACTGTGAATGGTTTAAGATTGAGTGGGTGAATTTTATCCCACTATGGAAGTGAGGGACGATAGAAGTCTTCTATATAAATCGCCGCATTAAAAAAAAAGTTAGCAGATGTAAAGGCAGTATGTTATAAAAACTTTACAATTTCCATTATTTAAGTTGAACTGTTGAGTTTGAAACCTATCATTTCAAATTTAAAACGTGTCTGATAAAATTAATTTTAACAAAAACTTTTAGTTACTATGATGTAAAATTATTATATGCTACGATAATAAAAAAATAAGCTACAATATAAATATCTCACGTAATATAATTTTTAATTTAAAAGTTTTGAGTTTTATAGTATTTCAAAAAATAATAAAAATCGTTGATTAGAATTATTTTTACTATAATATGTAAAAATTTTACACTATAATATTTTTTTATTGTTATTATAAAGTGTAAAAATATTATATTATTTATAATAGAAAAAAAAGATAGAACCGCGTTTCTGTCGCTTTTCAAACACCCGGCTAACCACGCACATTAAACCATAATTTTTAAAAAAAAAAAAAAGAAAAAAAAAGAAAAGAAAACGACACTGGAGAAGAATTCGCGTCTTCCACACCAGACACGCGGAACACAAATAATCAAACATTGAAAGTTGAAGCGGCACACGTAGCCAGTATTGAACCTCGACAATAAACCGGCGAAGTACATATCGCAATATATCCACACCTAAAGGCAGGGAACTTGAACGGTGGATAATGATCAAGAGTCAATTACTAGCAATTAAAATGGATTCCAAAAGATCTACAACATCATCCTTCTCTTTTATCCTCCTTTTATTCCTCCTAGCCTCTTCTTTCCCTACACAGACTTTTACTCGCTCTCTGTCTTCAAATCCCAATCCAATCAACGAGAAAGTCTCACTGGAACTGTACTACGAAACCCTTTGCCCTGATAGCGTAGATTTCATAGTAAACCATCTCGTTGAGCTCTTCCAGACTGGACTTGTCTCTATTGTTGACTTGAAGCTTCTCCCTTACGGCAACGCCAGGCTGCGATCCAACAACACTATCATTTGCCAGGTGAAAAAAACTCAATCCTTTTCTTTTATTTTTTTCTTGTTTTGTTTTGAAATGATAAATAAATGATTAAATCTTCGCAGATTCGGTAAATCCTGAGATACCCTTTTCCACACAAGCAAAGATAATTTCTGGGTTCGTTTTTGTTTTAGTTTTCGTCAATGGCTTTTTCTAGACGAGCAATATTTTCCCGATTTCTTCTACTGTGTTGGTTTGTCTTGTTTGGGTCGTTTTGTCCCTCTCCGACTTGGGGTTCGAAGGGTAGTGAAATCTTGGCTTCGGATTCTCGGAAAGTGTCGTTGGGATTGTACTACGAATCCCTTTGCCCCTACAGCGCTAACTTCGTAGTTAATTACCTGGTCAAGCTCTTCGAAGATGACCTTATCTCCATCGTCGATCTCAACCTCGTCCCTTGGGGTAACGCCAAGATCAGAGGCAGCAACAATACTGTCGTTTGCCAGGTCCGGTTTTAACCCCCCACTTTCAGCTCCATTTCTTGTTGCAGATATCGTTTTCCGAATTTAACACCGTTAAAAATTGACCTTTCATCGACGAAAGTATCAAAGTTACGACTCTTGATAAGCTTGGGGTTGTTTTGTATCATTTTGAGTTGTAGGGAGCAAATGAGACAACCCCTGAAGAATTGGGGGTTAAATTGAAATTTAATCCAAAAAAATTTACTTGCTGTTGGGTTCAGTTCTTTATTTTTTTATGCCTTTGGAGTTCATAAGTAGATAATTTAAATTGGATAAGTGATTGACTTGTGTCTTCTATCATGGTTTCAGCATGGTCCATATGAGTGCTTATTGAACACAGTGGAAACCTGTGCAATCAATATCTGGCCTGAGCTGGTAAGACTTGTTTCTATACATAAGATTGAAAAATCAAAATAATAATTTAGTATACTGCTAACTTCTCATTTGGAGGTTCATATATGATGCAGAGCAAGCATTTTCCTTTTATTTATTGCATTGAGGCTTTGGTGTTTGATCACAAGTACACCCAGTGGGAAAGTTGTTTTGAGAAATTGAACTTGGATCCAAAACCCGTGGTTGATTGCTACACTGGCGACTATGGAAAAGAGGTTAGCTTTTATTGTGTTTCTTGTTTTTTATTCGCATGACTATAAGTCCGTAACTATGTAAGGTTAGATTTCCAATTTATGAAAAGTTATGAAATTGCAATTGCTAGGATTCAGACACTGGACCACCTATTTGATAACATGTTACTTTACCAAGTATCCCAAATATAAATTGGTAAACTAACAAGTACAAAGTTTATGAGAGGTCTTTTGTGATATCAATGATCCTTGAACGGAAAATTTGATGGAAGGTGTAGTAAATATTTTGAGCTTTTGGTCTGAACTCTGAAACTTTATTGTTTGTTCGTCGTGACGTTATCCTAGTTACTTGTTTTCCCAAAATTCTAGATTCTATTTTCTTAGCTTTATAGCTATGTAGAAAACAAAATGTTGTCTTTCTCTGCTGACCTCTCGCTACACTTTCCTATTCCTTTCTTGTTTCTATCTAGTAGTTCAAGTTTTATCGAGGCTCTTTTTTTTTTTTTTTTGGGTTTTTTTCCCCTTGGAATGTATAAATTTGTTTATTATCTCTGTGCAGCTCGAATTACAATATGCAGCTGAAACAGATGCCCTTCAGCCTCCTCATGAATACGTGCCTTGGGTGGTCGTTGATGGACAGCCACTTTATGAGGTTTGCTTATCATTTGCTTATAGTTTGCCACATTCTTTCTCATATTTTTCATCTCGTTTGCCACAACCGTGGGCGAGTTACATACTTTTTTTTTTTGTCAAAGGCGAGTTACATACTCGAACACAATTGACATACACTTTGGTTTCTAGCATGATTTGCTAAATTACAATCTCATGAATTCATAGTGCCTTATTGATTCATGAGCTCAAGAGACTAATTACTAATACCTTCGGGAAACGACACTACTTCTGTTGCTGTAGGACTACGAAAACTTCCTAAGCTACATCTGCAAGGCTTACAAGGGCACGGTGGCTCAAACGGCTTGCAGCAAGTTATCCCGCAACACCATGAAAATGGAAAGAGCTAAGCCTGGCAGTGCTGTCCGATGCAAAGAAGAAGAGAAAATGCCAACATCATGGGCAAGAATAAGATCGGCCATATTGTCATGGATGCGCCAGATGAACCTGGCAGCGTCGGAGTAGATGTTCAGCAGTTTCATAGGAAACTGCCTGTGGAATCTGCTAGTGGCATTATCGATATAGCTTCTTTTATATTACTGTGATATTTTACTTAAAGACAACATACTGAATCTGTTAACGCGGTTGGTTGGATTTATACTTCCTACTTTTTTCTCCTCGAAATATTCAAACCAATGCTGATGCTAAAGATGGGTGTTTTAATTTCATGTTAAATGATGAAAATTGTGGTTGACTTGTATGTTTCATGTTTGATAACTACGTCCCATCTTCAAATCCAAGCAACAGAAACATGCTTTAGAACTTTAAGGGCAGGGAAAGACGAAAGAGTGAGTTGAAATGAACCAAAATTCTTGTAAGATACAATCTTGAAAAAGGGTGGAAAGGATATCTACCAATTTTTATTCGGCTAGAAGAACAATCCTATATACCTGGTCGGAGTTAGTTGGTTTTAACTAACTTTTTAATTGAAAATAGTATAAAGCTTTCACATGTTGTAGTAAAAGTAAAAAAATTACTACATTGTAAAAGTTATCACATGTTATAATGTTTTCAATGGTTTCAATCACCATGTCAAATAAAATGTAATTACACTAAGGCAACATTCTTTTCTTCTCCCCCTTTCTAAACGGGTTTCTTCCCCACCATCACTTCTACTTCATCATAGAACCAGAAACCTGCTGTCAACTTTGTAACTTCTTTGCCCACCATGCTTGCTGATTCAAGCAATCACCCTTTTTCTAGGGCAATTTGGATAACTACACGACTCTGTTTAGTGGGTTTGGATTTAGTGTAAATGAGTATAGGTCGTGTTTGTATTTACCTATCTAGCTCGAACTCACTTAAATTTACATGATTAAATGTGTCATCTACATTCCAATTGTACAGGATATAATATAAAAATTCATACAATTTAATAAATAGAAATAATATAAATTTTGAATTTAATCATTAACTTTAAAAATTAATTGATTGATACACGATGTAAAATGTGTCATAATTGTATCAATTACGTTTAATATATTGTAGTATTTAGAAACCAAGTTCTAATACCAAAGTTTGTATTAATTACATTTGATATATTATAGAGTGTTTAGAAACCAAATTTTAATATCAAAGTTTCAACTGTTATAGTGTAAAGCTCTCATATATTATAATACAAACTAAAATATGTTACAATATAAAGCTTGCATATGTTACAATATTTAAATTTCAACTTAGATTTCGAAAACTCTATTAACTTAAACGAGTCATGCGGGTTGGCCGTGTCAACCCACTTGTCTAATTAACCTGTGTTTGGATTGCCACACTGTGTAGTGTGTACATTGAACAGAGACTTTGCTGGGATTGGTCCCGATCCCAAAGGCCAAGAGACTTTACTTGGGGTTAAATGTGGCATGATGTTTGAAGATTTATTTTTTATAAATACCATAAATATTTATCTGTAGCATAAATTAATATGTAATATAAATAATAGTACATTATAAATTTTTTTAAGTATAGCATAAATAAATACAACTTTACAAAAATGTAACATAACATGTAATTTTCTTTTGAATGTGAGCCTAATTTAAATGATATCATTTTTGGACATATGTAGAATATTTATAAACTAAAGTCATATTTTAATTCAATAAATATAGTTGGGTCATTTGTCTCATTAACTTATACCTTTAACTTTAAATTTTAATAAACTTATTAAAAATTAGATGTTAAGTCATATTTTTTAAAAATATATGCATCCATGCCTTGCTACCACTTATATTACATATTTAAATTTTGCCCTCAATATTGTTCATAGAATGCGGTCCTTTAACCGTTCTGATTGGTTTTGTGTTTTTTTTTAATTTTTTTCTCCCTTTAATTTTATTTTAATTTTTTTCTCTCTTTAATTTTAAATATTAAAGAAATTGAGACAAAAATCTTGAGTATATTTAGGAAATCTGTTAAAACTTAAAGTTAAAACTTAAAAATTATAGTATATAAAAGCTTTATATTGTAACAAATTTTTATTTTTCATTATAGCATATAAAATTTTATATTGTAGTAAATTAAACTTTATTTTTTCTAATATGCTTCCCAAACAAAGTGCTTATAATGTTTTACACTCCCCAACTAGTGGCGGCAATCCTTTAGATTTCCTTTGAATTTTCTTCTCTATTCTCTTGTATACTATGACGCCAAAATTGGGAATCCAAAGCTTCTTGCCCATTTAGACTCCAACCAAGGAAACCCTTTTGTTTTGTTCGCTTCCTTTCAATTTTTAGGGATCTTCCAAGGGAACTTGAACTTCATCTTTAAATTCCTGAAAGAAACTAGACCCACTAATTAGAAAGCCACAATAAACCCAAAAAAAGGTAAAAATGAAAAAAAAATCCCACAAAACACTCTTTATGACCAAAATGCCCTCCAAAGAGATATAGATAATATATGTTAGCCTTTGGACAAAAAAAAGTGCCGTATGATTTAGGGTCCTTCTTCCGTCCCTCCCAAAGTTAAGCGAACGGTCAATTCTCATCCCACAAAGTCATCACATTATACGATCATGTGGAGCCAAGAGGGGATTATGTACCACTTAGATTTGGCAATCTCAGTTTGTCCTTTTGCTAACAAAAGAGAGCAGCAAAACTCTTCTAAAACTAGGCCCACCCTAAAATCGCCTAACTAGTTTCACGTCCCCGTCACCTTTAACTTTTTTGTTTTCCTTGTCTTCTCTTCCATTGGGTAGTTTATACATGAACAACAAAGTTAGCCCAGGCCTTGTAAACAGCATGGCTTATCAACAGCTGAATAGTTGAAGAAGGTGGAAAAATGAAAGTGATGGTTGGTTTTTAGTGGGTATCCCGTACTTTTATACAGAGAGAGAGAAGAGAGAGAGAGAGTGAGTATCAAATGTGTCATGCACCGTCTGTCTGTAAATCTACGCTTCAGATATGCTGTCGGCTGCTCAAACTACAGTTTGTCAAACCATGTGGGACCCGTTTTCTTTCTTTTTTTTTTTTTACACGGGCTCTGTGACGGGTTGAAGGGGTCGTCATAATAATGTATCATCTCTCCATCCCTCACACTCTGAGCATTTACTTCAGCTTCTAACCCTCACTTTAGGCCTCTCTAAAAAAAATTAAAAAAAAAAAAACTCTTAACGTTGCACGTTTTCCTTTCTTTTTTAGAAATTTTATGACGGACCGTTTCACACTACCATAGATTATAATGTTTTACAGCACTCCGTAAATTTTTAACTTTTAACACTTATAACCGTTGAATAATTAGGCATAGTTTTCATCACAAACTAAATTATAAATAATATAAAACTCTCATATTAATAAAAAAAATTGCTACAGTATTAAGCTCTTATATACTACAATAAAAATGGTTCCCATCATCAGTTTCTACCACCATTTCAAGCACCCTCTTAATCTCCTGCTTAGAATTAAAATTTCTACTGACAGTAAAAAAATACTAAGGTATTTAGAAGAGTAGTAAGTTCAAACTTCAAACAGATAAAAAAAATACGGTTCAAAACTCTAAAATTAAAATCTGAAACTTCTTTCAAACA
Organism: Artocarpus hirsutus; assembly: GCA_946598075.1. Classification (NCBI taxonomy): domain Eukaryota; kingdom Viridiplantae; phylum Streptophyta; class Magnoliopsida; order Rosales; family Moraceae; genus Artocarpus; species Artocarpus hirsutus. Next base: position 105,497 of record CAMOHE010046827.1, read on the forward strand.
CCTTTACAATTAATTCATACCAACCATAAATTGTTTGTTTGTTTGCTTTTTTCCTGACTTTCACCACTTTGCCAATTGCTCCAATGCAAAGGTCATCCCATGAGATGAACCGTCTCCTTTCTAATTCCTACAAACAAAAATGTGGAAGGAGCAGCGACAGGCTCTGCATACTACTTATCAAATTAAAAGCCCTCAGAAATTTATCCTTTCAAAGACGTTGCTTCTGCTTTGTTGTAAGTGGAGTCAAAAAATATTTAAGCCTCTGACCTATCCGTGTGGATTTATTACTAATTAACTAGCTAGGAAGTAACCCGAAGGTTCAAAAATTTCATGTTGACCAAAAATTATGTTGAGATTAATTTAAGTAAAATATATAATATTTAAAATTATGTGTAAACCATTATCTATGGTCATTGGAAGGTGATGTTATTGTTTATGAACCATTACCTATGATAATTCTCATATGATATAGGACTGCACAACTCATCATTTATTAGCCCTCTTTGCCTCAAAGGAATTATGATACTTTGTTCAATTGTGCTTGAATTTGTTAGAATGTTAATAGCCCCGTTACTTGAAACATGACTAATCGGGTGTTTGGAAGGGTGGTGGGAACCACGGTTCTCACCACTTTTTCAGTTTTAAACAGTGTAAAGCTCTCACATGTTACAATAACAATATAAAAAATTACTACAGTGTAAACTTCTCACATGCTACAGTAAAAGTGATTCTAACCAACGGTTCCCACTACAATTTCAAACACCCTAATATTGGATAAGTTTTTTTTGGGCCAAAATCTTTTGTCGACTTCACTATTGCTAAAGCCTCTCATTTTGATGTTAATTAGGAAAAAAAAAGTGGTGCAAAAAATTTAACTATATTTGTTCCTAAATAATGCCTCAAGTAATGAGGGACATTCATTGTGAGAGAAAAAGACACATCCACTTGTGCATGAGATTTTGGATGGCAAAATAAGCAGAGGATTCAATGTAATTAGTCTTTTACATTGATCATGGGAATGCTATATTTTGTAATTTGATGAGCATAATGAGACAATAACCTTGTAGTTTTGGGAAATTGTTAACCTTTAGGAGGAGTTGAAAATTTTTATACATACTTCTTAGAAGTTCGAGAGGAGAGTAACACATTTTGAAGCTTTAAAATAATTACATATTGTAACATGTGTATAAGTTGAAACGGAAATTTTTAAATTTTTTTTTTTTGTGTGTTTTATCTCTGATCTGGTTTTTGACTATTGGTTTTGCTTAATATTATCGTGTAAACTCGATTAGTATGTTGGTTAGTTAAGACCATATTGGATCATTATTGATGATAGACAAATACTGCTAAGTATATCTTAATCAGAAATTTGCGATTATCAATTTATAATAAACAATATGAAAAATCTTGAAGAGAAAATTGGCCCCCTTTGTAGTATGAACTAGGCAAATTTATTGAACTCAGAGCGTATATAATAGCTTAAATGTCCGTTTGGTATAAGCAAAATTCAAATCTATAGAATCAAATCAATGTGATTCCGAGTCCTTTTTTTAGAGTTCTCCTCCTCCTAAAATATAAGTATACGAATAAAAAATCTAAAGTGAAAGGATTCCATGTTTCAAATTTTCTCTCTCCTATACTTGAGAAAAAAATATTACAATTTCTTCATTTAATATTCGATTGAGACCATCTTTTTTTTCATTGAGTCCCTAATGAAAAGAAGAATAAATTATGATCTATATTTTATATTTTTTTTAATGTCATAAATATTAAGATTTTGTTAGATTTGTTAATAAATTTAAAATTTTCACTATCTATCCAAACATTAATTTCTATTTAATTGCCTATCCATATTAATACTTTAAATACACATTCAAACGTTAATTTGGATAGCAATTCAAATCATGAAATTTAAAATAGACAACTCAAATCAAAATATTTTAAATCCACACAATTCAAATCTGGTTACCAAAACAAATAACAACAAATGAGCTATTCTTTGAATTTGCAATGATTGAAGTTGATATATCAAATCTCTCATCCCCACCAAATATGGAAATAGTTTCATGAAAATCACTTCACATAGCTCCCAATACAAATAGTCCGTGACTTTGATGATTCTATAATGACAAGATTTAAAAAATAATAATAATAAGATGAAGAATATTGCCAATATCTTATTCTGAAAAGACAAGCGGAGGCTACAAAAGTAACACCCATAGCATCATATCTTTGATCACTTGAGCACTTTAGGTTGGAATTATAATTAACTAGCATGGATTTGTTATGTAATAAATGAAAAAAACGCTTATTTTCAGATAATTATATCAAGTGAACCTTTGATTGACAGAATAAAGCTGAAAAAAAAAGATATAATAATCCAAATCTGACAAACTACATTTTAAAAATAACCATCAGGCAAAAAAAGTCTAAATGAGACATATATTTTTAGTTGGTGAGCTATTTTTTAGTGATATACTTTTTCTGTGAATATGAATGTGTATTTTTCTTTTTTAAATAGGCGTATATGTTTTTATTCAAAGAACGCCACCCTAAAGGATGAATCACATCCAACTCGGAACCAAAGACAAAATACTAGGACTTGGCACTTGGGTCAGGACAGGAGGCGCACATTATGTGACATTTTTTTGGGGTGTGTAAAATTTTGCCAGCTGGACCCTCCAGAAAAGACAAATGCACGTTATTTATTTATTTATTTATTCGTTCATTTATTTCTTTTTTTTAAAGGGGTTTATTCATTCATGTCTTAGTTAAAACCAAAAAACATGTGATAGACATGTAATTTAAAACAGAAGTGATGAATAATATCTCTATCAGTTGTAAATGATTCTAAACTTGGATGTTATCGAAATCACATTGACAAAAACAAAACAAAAAAAATTATTAAGACTTATGGCTTTTGAATTTTGAGGCCTTTTTTATTTTGTTCCATAAAGTTCAAAAATTATCACTTTACTATCTCAATTTTTTAGATCTAATCACTTTACTCTCTCTGTTTAATTTTCTGTTAAAAGATACAGAATTAGTCCAACATAATGCATGTGGGTGATCTGTAAGGATACAAACGACATTTTGATATCTTGAGTATCCATAAAACCTTATAACGTAAATTGCTTTAGTCCAATTAGTGCTTACTTGTCTATACAATTCACATATACACAAATTAGGGCTGGCTTCAACTTTTTTATCATACATTTTGTCGCGTTCGAGTTACTACTGTAGGTTTTTGACCTACTAAAAGTCATTTCTTAAAATCCATGATTTTAGGGTTATGAGTAGAGTTGTAAATTTGGACCGGCCCATTTGGCCATCCTTTTTGGCTTAGGCCCAGCCCGGCCTAAGCCTTAGGTAAGGCTAGACCGAAGATTTAGGCCAAAACTATAATCGGGCTAGGCCAGCTTATTTAGATAACTTTTTAAATATATTTTTTTAAAATTGCCCTAGGCTCATGGAGGCTTCGGGTTGGGCTAGACCTTTCCTTTCATTAACTGAGTTGGGTTAGGCTGACTTTGTTCGAATTTTCCTTTCGACCTTATGGGCCTAGCTAGTCAACCTAAATTGACACCTCTAGTTGTGAGAGACTAACCAAATCTAAAAAAGATTAGAGAAAAAGTTTTGGGAATTTTTCATTTAGGTTTTCTCTATATTAAGGGCAGAAAAGACATTATCAGGCCATTAATTGTAACACCCATATTTTAATTAAGTAAAATTAATGTGTAAAATGGTCTATTAGTATGCCTAAATGTGATCTGAACTTAAATTGCTTATTTTGTGGTATTTTTTAATTCATTTCACCTCTTTATTATTTTAATTGCTACTTTGAATTTTTTTAAAATAAAATAATTTGTCAAATTCTAAACAAGTCCCATTTAGAAAACCATATGCGGGACATGGTTTTCACTCTTTAAAACCACCACTTCCCTCTCTATTTATTTCCCTCTCTCACTCTCTCTTCACTCACTCTCTCTCTCTCTCTTAGACTCTCTTTCTCTCTCTTAGCGTCTCTCTCTTTCTCTTTTTCCTCCTCACTTTGATTCAAAAAGAAAAAATTTTAAGCTCAAGTCTTGCTCCTCAGCTGGATTGGAAGCTAAGAAGCACAATTGGGCCTCCATAAACTCAAATCAAAGCTCAAATTCGAGGTTAGTTACTCTATTTCTCGAATTTCAAACTTTTCTCAAATTTCTCAATTCTTTTTGTATGTTGAAATCCGAGTTCCTTTTTGCTTAGAAACCCTAATATCTAAGTTGTAGAACTCAAATCATCTAGAATCTAGGTTTGATTGGACAAAAGTAGGATTAAATCAGGTTTTTCTCTTTTTCCTCATTTTTGGATTTCCTTGAAAATCTCTATGTAAACTTGTTTAAAGTTGTTTAAATGTGTTTTGATATATTTTTCTATCATTGATGAACGTTATATATGCTCTGGGGATTGAAAAACAGGTTGAAATTGGGATTTCGAGCTTAGAGAGGCCAAAACTCAAAATATGAAAATTTCTAGATTTTTTCAGTTCGTCAGGCCGATCTTAAGCATCGATAGGCCGGACTCTTGAGCTCGGCATGCTAGACTTATATCGTCGACAGGCCAAACCTATAGCAGTTCAACAGGCTGGTTCTGTATGGCCGGTAGGCCAAATTGTGGGGTTTGGTAGGCAGGACCAGGAAGTTCAGCAGGCCGACCAGGCTTCATAACATTTGATGTTTTTCACCCATTTTACTATTTTGAACCTAGGTAAAGACTTTGACATCATGGTAAGATTTTGTAAACTTCAAAGACACACTAAGACACCATAAGATAGCATTATGATGTACAATACTTTAAGGTAGATATTAACAAACCTAGTTTATATTTAAGGTTGTTTGTGGTTTCGTGGAGCTAACGTATAGCGGATCAAAACTACGGTATTGAGACACAGAACAGGACATTAAGGTAGGACTTTTACTCCTTCTTTGGTAACCATGCTTTTAAATGGTTTCCGCCTCAAAGTAAATTCTTTCAAAATGTTTTCAATAAATGACTGAGAAAGGAGTTTTATGAGTTGTTTTTGTAAATTGTTGACAGACGTGATATTCATAATAAACTGCATAATGAATGTAAAAGAACTCACTTGGTAAAAGGGGACTTTAATAATGATTTATACATTATGGCATGATGCCATATTCAGAGGTTAGCATGTAGAAAACAACCTTGGGGGCAGGTCCTGAAACCCAACTGGGCCACTACGGTAGTAATATTTAATGGTTTGCCCAAGATAAGATAATGAATTCATTTTCAGTTAAACGAAGGACTATTTTGTTAAGAAAGATTAAAATTGAATTTATTTATTGTGTTTTCTAGATATTTTCTTGAAATGATAAACTTTATAGTTAAATTAAATGTTTTTCAAAAATTAGTCCTACTGAGCCCCTCGCTTATATTTTTATTCGTTTTAAACTTTTTCCCCCCTTTAGGTGGACTTCAGCTTAGGACTGATTGAAAGTCAACTGAGCGGACTCGAGAGTAGTAGGGAGTCTATTTAGGTTATTTGTTTATTTAATCAAAGCATGTAATATTTTAATCCTTTCATTTATGTTCAGATTGTGGTTGTAATTTAATTATTGTTGATACTATGTATATACACTAATGTGTGTTCGGTGAGACCCAACTCGTATTTATCCTTTTCTTATTATTTTATCTCATCTTGTTTGCATTAAATCAAGGGTTTTAATTTAAAAGGTTTTAAATCCATCACATTTTCATAATTAAATTAATTCTTTAATTGATGATTTTTAATTAAAAACTTGATTTAATTAAACTAATTAACCATCCACGTCACCTTTTGGGTTCCAAAGCATGACATTAATACTTTCAAGGACCTCCGTTGTGGTTCACATGGGTCAATTTTCGTCTTTTTTGACAGAAAATTGAACAATTAGAGTAAAACAACTATATATGAAAGTTTAAGATAGTAAAATTGTAATTTTTAAAATTCAAGTGATAAAATGAAGAAAGCCCTAAAATTCAAGGACTGTTGATGTTAATAATAAAAGAATAGAAAAATTACAAAACTTGATATATGGTTAAAAATAGAGCCCTGTGAATAGGTTCTTTTACTTACTTAGAGAAGAATTCTCTTTTTATTTTAGTGCATTTCTCTTATTAATATCCAACAATCCAAGATTACCACCGTGTATGCTACGATGTCGTATTATATCAGTCGTCGGATCACCCCATAATTGTTTGATTCTATATTCCTTATATGTAGGTTATAATAACAATATTTTTTCTTAAAAAAAAAAAAATACTATTATATTCAGTGGGGAGGAGACGTGAAAGACAATAGTTTAGCAATAGTTTTTAATAATTTCAATCATTTTTGTTATAATATTTTTACTTACAAAATTTAAACAAAAAATAGTTATAAAAAATAATTCAAAACTATAAAAAAAGGTTCAAATCCTTCTCTCAAACGCTCACAAATAGACGCTAGTGCTAAAAAAAAAAAAAAAAAAAAAAAAAAAAAAAAAAAAAAAAACAGAAAAGTAAACGACGTGTTGGTATGAATATAAAGTTAATATTATAATATTTGATAATTCCGGAAAAGAATTATTTGATAAATGAATAATGAGCTTAAAGCTGACGCACTAAAAGCAATAACATAATTAATATAATTGTACCAAACGCCAATACTCTTCTAGAAGTTCCATAACGTCAGCAATTATTGGCCTAACAGCTCAGGTTAAATAAAGACATTTTTTCCCTGTACCATTTGGTTGGACCCGTACTACTGATTAAAATTGATATTATCATTCAACCATGAGAATTCTAGGCAAGATAGAAAAAGAAAACCTGTTTTTGTTTAAACTGTTATATTTTTATAAAATTCCGTTGATTTTGCATTTTTTTAAATTCTAATAAAAAAAATTGTTAGATTTAGAGCCCGTTTGGTTTTTAATTTTAGCCACAACTTGAAAAGTTTTACTATAGTATTTTTTCTTACAAAATTTAAATTTTTATTTAAATTTTTTATTTAAATCTATGAACCAACATGGATAGATATAGAGATTATAGTTCAGCTGGCTGCCATGGAATAATCTTTTTATACGAATTTGACACGACCACCTTTCAATAGTGTTCATTATTGCTAAGAAAAAAAAAAAAGCCATGTATAAGAATAAATATTATTTTGATTAGCATGCTGGGAATTCAAATAACGTAACTTCTGTTAGTTTGTTCGTTTGTCATGAAATAATATAAGTTATGCTAGTTAGTGTTGGAATTGAAAATAGAAAACGCAGCGGAAGAGACGAATCGTTAACAAACAAAAATTTTTCAAAAACTTTGTTCATCGGGATAGATATATAATTTTAATTAATAACAGAAAGCTTTAGGAATTTTACAAACCTTTTGAAGACTATCAGGGTATCCTAGCTTTCCTCTTTGACACCATGATCTTCCAATCCAAGCCTCCACACCAATAGAAAGACGAGTGGGCGTCAAACTGCAAGAATGAATTTTTCTCATACTTTTTTGAATCTGCTATGTACTCAACACATGAGATAGCTGACCTTTTTTTTTTTTCAGAGAAGAACCCTCAGTTTTTCTCTCAAAGTATTTTACAAAAGTTACGTGAATGAAAAAACTCTAGAGATAACTGTTATCTCTCCCTATTTATAACTGAGCAATTAGTTATTCTTCAATTGACTTTTCAATATGAAAAATAATCATCATATCACACATATGAGAAAATGATATATTTTATAGAGTTATAACTTTTTAACTTTCCCTTTCCTTTTTCTTTTTCTTTTTCTTTTTCTTTCTTTCTTTTTTTTTCTTTTCTTTTCTTTGCCGAATCACTAGTTGTTTGTTTATAAAAATAGCTATGGTATCCGATGTCGAAAACCCTTGCGGAGAAGGCGGCCTGGGAATTTTTCAAAGAGAAAGGCTTGGATGTGGTGGTGGTGAACCCGGGCACGGTTATGGGCTCTATTATTTCACCTAGGCTCAATGCCAGCATGCTCATGTTCTTAAGGCTTCTCCAGGGTAATTATGTTCTCCAAAAAATTTTTTGTAAAAATCTTTACTTAAGCTTGTATACTAACGAGCGTTCACAACTGTTGTCTCATTTTTCTGTTCCATTGTCCGTCTTCCAACCCTAACTTTCCACGCCATCTATTTTGTTGGGGTGAAATGTGTATCAGTAAATGGAGCTAGTGCCAGTTTAAATGAACAATTGATCAATAATATTACATCAATGATATACTGCTGTTTATGAACAATGTACTAATTTATAGTTTATTATTAATTAACTTAATAGTTTATTCGCTTAAGAATTTATCGGTTTTTTATAATAAATCACTAGTATATTAAAAGATAAATCAATTGATTAGAGATAAACGATAGTTAATAAGTGATATGCTAATGTTAAACTATGATATACATCAACTATATATTGGTGTTTATCAATGATCACACTGCTAAAAAATTGTCTCTAATTTTTAAAAAGTTTTACCATTTCTTTAATTTTCAAAAAATTCAACTATTTATTTACAAATATGGTGAAAAAAAATAGACCACTTGTCTTTTTTTGTGCTCCGTTTTGTATTCATTTCGTTCTCTCCTACTTGGCTTTTATTTTTAAAGATTAAGGACTATATGAGCCATTAACCCTCATTTTTTATGTTGTAGCTCATTTATATG